>ML677354.1:3327383-3365739 GCA_007922305.1 Dermatemys mawii
ACATGTTCATCTGTGTGCCTGACAATTCTGTTCTTTATTATAGTTTCAACCAGTTTGACTGGTACTGAAGTCAGGCTTACTGACCAGTAATTGCCAGGATCACCTCTGAAGCCCTTTTTAAAAATTGGCATCACACTAGCTGTCCTCCAGTCATTTGGCAGCAATAGAGACTCCTACAGCGACATGCACAGTCTATCTCCAGAGGTTCCCTTGTGTCATAAGCCCCACAAGAATGCATTGTGTATCCATGGAGCAGCTCTCGAGCAAATGGGTTTTGAAAGCAGCCTCTAGCATAGGACTTTCTAGCCTATTGAAACTACCCATTCTGGATTGCATAAAATTGTTGTTAGTGAAGGCAGTGTGGGAGAGGGCCTTGTTGATCAAGAAAGGGCGAGGATAGGGGATGACTAACCCAGACCAATATGAACCATCAGGGAAGTTCAGTTCAGTCTTTAGGCTGAGGTTTTGACCAGATCAAACTTTTTCTGATGCAATTTATAGAATACTTTAGAACGAGGTAAGTTAAATAAGGACTGATGTGTTCTGGCTATGCTTCTTGCGGCTAAGAAACACATTCTTCTCCACTGAACTCAGGGCTTTCTGCCCATTCATTCTTTGTGGCTGACCAGGCTATTGAACATTGTGGAATGCATAAAACATTCACTTCTGTCCTTGGGGACACCTACTATATTTTATGACATGGGCTTTACACCAGCTATTGCTGCCTGGGTCAAGCAAGCCCTTCTTCAAAAGGTATTTCAGGAATTTGACTGGGATAAGAGAGGGAACTCGAATGTCCCCTTAAGGCTGAGCCACTGAATGGCCTGAGGAAAGGACATAAGTGTGTTTTAAGTTGGGTGCACTTTTGTTGCACTAGGTGTTTTATTTTTCAGAGCTGATGATGAAGAAAACATGTGACTGTGAAAGACTTATAATACAACCCACTTCAAAAACTGTGTAAGGCCTGAAAAAGCAGGGAGATTGCGAGGAATAAATGTATCTTGGAAGGGAGTGGGGTCTAGTGGTTAGAGACTTGGGGTTAGGACTCCTGGCTTGTCAGCCTCGGTGCCTCTGGCTTCATGTGACACTTCAGACAAGTCTTTTGACCTCTCTAAGACAGACTGTGATACTCTTTTTCTGTGTATTACCTTACTCTGTGTGAGGCTTCATCAGTTAGTTTGTCAAGTTTTTGATCTTCAGCTCTAGTATGCTGACAGAGAAGGCCTGAAAACACAGGAAATAATGCTGAGTGAAGGAAATGAGAAAAGACTAAGAAAATGTTCCTCAAATACATCCAGAAAGAGTGGGAACTGTAGGAAATAGCTGGCCTGATACCTAAAGAGAAAATTGAAGAAGCAAATGATGGGTAAGTATCAGATAAATGGGATAAATGGAGTAAAATCAGAGAAATAAATGGGGCCAAATCTTGAAGACAAGACACAATATTTACTTTAGTTGAAGTCAAAGAGCCACTTTAGCATCTCTACAGGACTCCAGGAGCCGCACTCACTTTTTACTCATTACACCAACTGAAATCTATTTCCCCATGCTAATTTTCCCCTACTGTTGCTCACACCTTCTTGTCAACTGTTTGAAATGGGCCATCCTGATTATCACTACAAAAAGTTTTCTTCTCCTGCTGATAATAGCTCACCTTAATTAATTAGCCTGTTAGAGTTGGTATGGCAACTTCCACCTTTTCATGTCCCCTGTGTATATATATCTTCCTACTATATATTCCACTCTATACATCTGATGAAGTGGGTTCTAGCCCACAAAAGCTTATGCCCAAATAAATTTGTTAGTCTCTCAGGTGCCACAAATACTCCTCATTCTTTTTGCGGATACTGACTAACATGGCTACCACTCTGAAACTTGTCACTTTTTACACTGTCTGCAGGAGGAGATGCATCTGTACTCCATAGAGACCTGGTGCCTGGATGGGGCGAAGGGGTGATAGAGGTGGATGAGTAGGTGCTGTTGCTGCAGCTGGTGTGGTATGCTTTGCACTATCCTGAAGAGTTTTTCATAAGGCAATGAACAAGGACTTGAGAATTTAGCTTGCAGAAATCAGCAGAGCTGCACAAGAAGCACCTGAGAGTTTTAAGGCCCTGATTCAGGATAACACTTAAGCACATGCTTAATTTCATGCATATGCTTAAGTCTTGTACTGGATAGGGTTGCTTTCTTGAATTAGGTCCTAAGGGACTGCTTAGAACCTTGGAGAGTATTTTTCCTAATCCACAGGAGCATGGTATGGAACTGGATGACTGGGAAAAGGAAAATATATATTGCCTGTTGCCTTTTAGAACAGTAGGAAGAGAAACAGAGCTTTAAATGGGGGTGAGGGGAAATATTATTTCTCAACCCCCTCAAAAGTGGTGTGTGTCTTCCAAAAAGTGTGCAGTCAGTCCCCTTTTTCCAATTACCCAGACACGGCTGCTAGGATGATCCAAGGAATGGAAAACCTACCTTATGAGAGGAAACTCAAAAAGCTTGGCTTGTTTAGCCTAACCAAAAGAAGGTTGAGTTGGAGATATGATTGTTCTCTATGAATACATTAAAGGGATAAATACCAGGGAGGGAGAGGAGTTATTTAAATTAGGTGCCAATGTGTGCACAAGAACAAATGGATATAAACTGGCCATCAACAAGTTTAGGCTTGAAATCAGGTGAAGGTTTCTAACCGTCAGAGGAGTGAAGTTTTGGAACAGTCTTTCAAGGGGAGCACTGGGGGCTAAAACCTAACTGGCTTCAAGACTGGGCTTGATAACTTGATGGCATAATGGGATTGCCTACAAATGCTCACGGCAAAAATCCCCAATGGCCGGAGATGGAACACTTGATGGGGAGGGCTCTGAGTTACTACAGAGAAGTTCCCAGCTTTTTGCCTGGTGGGTCTTGCTCACATTCTCAGAGGCTCACTGATCACCATATTTGGGGTTGGGAAAGAATTTTTTCCCCTGGTCAGATTGGCAGAGACCCTGGGTATTTTCACCTTCCCCTGCAGCATTGAGCCTGAGTCGCTTGCAGATTTAAACCTGTGTAAATGATGAATTCGCTGTAACTAGAAGTCTTTTAATCATGATTTGAGGACTTCAGTAACTGAAGCAGAAGTGAGGGGTCTATTACAGGAGTGGGTGGGTGAGATTCTGGGACCTGCAAAGTGCAGAATTTCAGACTAGTTGATCACGATGGTCCCTTCTGACATTAAAGTCTATGAGTCTATATGGGTACAGCAACCGCTGCATACACATACATCCTTGTACTGAGTGCCCAGTCATCTGATGTGTATTCCTAACAAAATAGTCAAGTGCATCAAGGAGTCATTGTATGCACTTGGGAGAGAAGCCAATGGCAAGCAACAAACAGTTCATGAACGTTATTGTGCCTTAAATGTCTAATAGTCTCCTTTAATATACTCACTCATGCAGATGAAGGGAATTCGATAGATACTGTATTCTTGGATCTTGATAGGGAGATTCCTCCCCGCTCTGTTTGCTACACCACAGATCACAGTTGCCTCTCTGGTAAGATGGTGTTTAACCACATGGATATCACTCACCCACTTTTGAAGTCCTTAATCAGCTTTTATTCTGTCTGTACTCAGCACTCAAGCAGACCACAGTGAACTTCAATGGGAATTTGTAAGTCTTAACTCAGGCAATTTCCCCCTTAAAAGCTCTTGGAGATCTTTGGATAAAAGTTGGAGTATCAATGCACAGTGTTACTATGGCCATGCCATTCCTGTTTGAGAGAGTAATTAGATATTTAAATGAAATGGTGCAATGGAATGTAGCCTTAGAGAAGTGAATCACACAGATGATGAAAAATAGACATTTACAGCTGTGCAACACAGGGCAATTTCATATAAACCAACCTCAAATGCTTCCAGTGTGCCGAGTGATTAGAACTCACATAGCCCAGTAGCTCTCTCCATGTGGGTGTCTAGACAGCATTCTTATGATAAATGTGTGATACAATGCTAAGTCCAAAAGCATGTCCAGTTTTGAGCTGTATTTCATTTCTACTTAGCCAACCAGTTTGGCTCAGTTACACAGTGCTGTCTGGACTTCTTGCTACCTTTAATGAAGAGCTCTGATCAGCCAGTGTGATTTGCAGTCAATGCATCACTTACTTATAATTCAAGCTACCTCCCAAAATAAAAGGTAGATACATAAAATTAGGGCTGGATTGTTACCATGCTGAATGCTTTGGAGAATCTTGGTCTTCAGAAGTGTGACCTCAGCTGAGCACCATCCATTTTTGCCCACTTTGCTGGGATGCAACAAGATTCAGCACCTCACATACTCAGATCCTTGGAGAGGAGGGTTCCAACACTGTTGTGAGGCCATGTGAGAATCTCCTTAGGAGTACTACATGGTCAGGAATCATCCAGAAAGCAATTTATGCCAAGAATAATGGTGTAGCCAGGAAAAATAAAAAAGCCGCATTCTCATAGTTTAGCACTGGAGCAGGCATCTGAGGGAGGTCATGGAATCCCCATCATTGGAAGACCAATTGGACAAACACCTGTCAGGGCTGGTCTAGATTTACTTCGTCCTGCCTCAGCACAGGGGGCTGGACTTAATAACTTCTCGAGGTCCTGTCCAGCCCTATGTTTCTGTGATTCTGTGATTCTCCCTCTTTGGTACACACCCTTGAATGAACTGTAGGGAGATGATAAAAGCCATTCAGTATGGGGTCATATCAACTCCTCAGCCTCTCAGTGGAGCACAAATTTATCTCCTAGCAGGTCAGGAGCCAGTGAGTAAATTGGAGGTGGGGTGGGAGGGTTATTATGCTGCATAGTGTGTAGTTCACAAAGGGTTAAATATTTTCTCTCTTAAGTGGTATAAAATAATAGCATTTTAGAATGCCCCTGTTAGCTGAAGTGGATGGTTTATCATTCCCTCCAGTCTCCCCCCGAAGGATCCGTGCTGCTGGCTTTTAGGGGTGTTATCGGAGTCTGCAGTGAGAGCAGGCCCTCTCCCTAGGTCCCATCTTGTTATTACTACCTCAGTGAATGCATGGCTGAAGATCTTCAGAGCCAGCAGAAACCTTGGAATCAGAGTAGCTGCCAGCGTGAAACAGACAAGACATAACATTCATAGAGCCATGCCCTGAAGTGCTGGCATCTTAAAGCTAATATGACCAACCTTTTCCATCTGCTTGAGATGTGCACTTAGAAAAGCAGGGCCAGATCCCTAGCTGGTGTAAATCAGTGTAGCTACACTGACGTTGGTGTAGCCACACAGCTTTACACCAGCAAGGAAACTGGCCCCTCTGTGTTCAGTGATGTAACTTTAAGCCAGAAGTTGCCAAATATAAGCACATCTCGGGGAAACACATGCAGAATGGATTTGAAAGCAAAGAAGTCCCCACTCTAAAGAAGACACATTGTGACTAAACATCAGCTTGATGAATATACCAAGGAAGACTGGGCAGAAACATGAGTACATTTCATAACATCACTAGAATGAATAAGTGGCTCCTGACCTTGACCTCTGTGTCCTTGACTGAAAAACCAAAATGACTGAGTAGCTGAAAAGGAATTGATATTTATAACAACAACAATAACAAAAGGAAAAATAATACTAAGGATAATTGTTAATAAAATATATTTATGAAGCATCTTCACCCTTCACTTTCTATTTCTTTCCTGCTCAGATAATCAAGATCCAAGTCACACAATAGTATGCTAACCTAATGGATTAAAAATTGGGTCAGGGACAGAGGTCAAGAGTAGGAATGGTTCACGGGGATCAGATTGACAGAGAGAGGTAGTGGAATGGAATAATTTGCTCGAAAAAGTGAGGATCTGGGCCTTATTTGTTAAGCAAAGATATTTAGGTACCTAACTCATTGAACTCGGAGTTAGGGGCTAGAATAATGTTGAGGATCTGGACCTCAGTGTCTTCATGGAATTAGATCTCTCACTGTGTAAACACTACTCCTTGATACATGCATGTTCTGTGTATTTGCACAAGACTTTCAGGCTAATGATGCTCCAGTGCTTGGTACCTCTGGATTTGTGAACTACAGAAACTGATTTTTTTCTATTGCCTCACTGTTTCTCCAGGTACTCTTCCCAGTGTGCAGCTGGACTCTAGCCCAGGGGAGGAGGGACATGGATCTTGAAGGGAATCAGCATTAACATTCAGGATGGCAGAATCAGGATTCATTCATCGGCAGACACAATTGTATTCCCACTACAGTCATATTGCTCTATCTGACTGGGAAACTGTTGCCTAGGAAATTGTTTACATAAAGCTTCTGGTGTGGATTTTTTCCCCTTCGTTTGATCCTTGCTGTGGCTTGAGTGGGTGTTTTCTTGCTGGCTCCAATACCAGAGTCCCCTAGCTCTTCCTAGTTCAGAAAAGTTTCATGTTAATATCCTACATTTTAGATGATTGATCCAAACCAAACCTCCTGATCTCTAAAGGTTTGCCCTCCACTAACTTGTGAGGCCGTGAAGACTCTTCTGTCCAGCCCAGGGCCTTCTAGCTTGGAAAGGGTAACATTACAATACAGACATGCACAAAATGACCACAGTCACCTTTTTAGAGTCTATTTACATAGGTAGTGTAGCTTCATTCAAACCTGAATTAGAAAGGTGTTATAGTATTACACAAGTATTGCGAGTAATTCATCTAGCGCATTTTGCCTCATCTTATCCACAAGTCTTATCCCATATTTGTGGAAGGTTTGGAGAAGCTTTTCACTAATTAATTCATTATTCAGAATTACTGACCCGTTAATTTCTACAAATTATTTTTGGTCTGCATCTTGTAGGTGAACAGCTTGTTATGCGTATTTGATCATTTTAACCCCATCAGAGACAAAGCATGGCTCTTTGTCCATCTCTTGTGGCTTAACCATCTAAGAGGGTTAAGAGTCTGCTATTGCGTGTGAGTTAACAGACCTGGCCCATTAACTCAAACTGTAGTGATTTGTGCTTTTTGCTCCAGAAGCCCCATGTTGAATTCCCATGGGAAATGTCATTAGAGTTAGCTTTCACTGAGTAGATAGCTGTTGTTTCTCTTCCCTGATGGGATGAGCGTAACTCTTAGAATGAGATGTCTGGTGCATGAGTTCAAAACTCAATACCAAGAATATTAACTAAATTTTTTCTGTTACAATTAAGGTACAGGCAGGAAAACTCAAAATATTTGTGGAAAGCAGATACCAAAGAGGAATGAACATAAGGGCAGCAAATTCACGTCCTTATTTGAATTTCTTCTGGAATATTTTATGATGTATTTCTCCAGCTGTAATGACAATGATGATCTCTGTTGCTGCATGTGGAATATTATGGCTAAGTTACTCATTGGCCAGCATAACTTCACTGATTACATTAAAGAGCAAAATAATGAAACCCAGATTCCCAGTCATGCAGATGCCCAATAGCATGGAACAGACATAATTACTGTATGATACTTCGTGTGCTTGGAGCTGAGCAAACATCTAGGAAGATAGGGTCTCTGCTCCGAAGGGTTTGCTGTCCATATGAACACAGGCAAAACAAATTCAGAAAGTAAGGGTCAGCTGGTGTAAACCTAAGTAGTTCCATTATCTTAAGTGGAGATATCCTTTGGCTATGACTCTTATAATAAACAGAGAGAAGGAACATTCTTTGAGTGGTGCAGGCATTGATGGGTGATTGGTATTGCCCAGGCTAGGTGGAAGAGGTGTGTTTGAATGAAGAAAGGATGGTTGCTTGGTTCACAAGGAGCTGAGAGTATTTGTTGTCTCGCAGAAAGTGCTCTGCACCTTGCAGGATGGAATTCTGATGTAGTTCTCCAGTGCCTGAGCTGGAATTCTCTGTGGAGATTGCCCTTATTGGTTCCAGGTGTGATATTCTGACATGGACACTTGTCCACTAGGAACTGACCTGAAGCCCACCAACGCATTTCTCATTGAGGTGACTGAACGGCCTTTGGCTGACAAAGGCTTTTGGACACTTCTGACCTGTGCTGGTGATCTAGGAGATCTGGGTTTCATTACTAGCACTCTGAGCCACTCAGTCCCCCTGCTTGCTATTTATTCTTCTTGCTCAACAGTGAAGATGGCTAGAGGATCAGATCCTGGAGCTTCTCCGATTTATGGGATCAGGCCCAGTGAATTTAAACAACTCAGAACCTTTGTGCTTTCAATAAGTCAAATCAAAAGGGATAACCCACTACTCAGTGGTATTTTTTCCTTTTCTTTTAATCAAGCAAAGGGATAAAGGCCCAGATGACTTCTGGTTTGCATGACATCCCAACTTTTCCCACACAGCTTAAGTTTCTTGTTATGTAACTAGAAAATTCTGAAATATGGTAAAAATTCAGTTTCTAATATTTTGGCTTATAAATGAAAATCCTATCGGTTCCAACATGTTTCCAATTCAGGCAATATGTCTTCACATATGTTTTTTGTCTCACACCAAAAGAATTTGTGCTAATTTGGCTACATAAACTCTCCGCCCATAATGCACACATTAATTTTCTCTTTGTGTGTAGCTGCAGAAATAAAACAGCCCCTTAAAGTTACTTTTTTTAAAATGTCATATTTATTAAGAAGCAGAGAAAAGACAAAACAAAGAAGTTAAGAAAATATGCAGATGTGAAACAAACACATCTAAAAGATCCAGTAGAAGTTCATCTTGGGTTCACTGCGCTCCAGTGGTGAGGGTAATCAATGGGGAAGTTAGATAAGGGGTCTATTCTGGGCTCTGCTGTTCATCGGCTGTGTAAGGTGGTCACTTCCCCATTCTGTGTCTCTGTTTCTCCTCCCGGCCTGTGTTTATCTGGCTTATAAAATCTCCAGGGCAGCTGCTGTCTTTTATTATACATCTGTGCAGTGCCTGGCACAATATGGCCCACGTCTGGTTTGGGGCCTCTAGTCGGTACTGATATAAGAATCAGTTTTGATTTGTAGCTGAAGTGTCATCCATCTTGTCTTGTATCTTCCTCTGCTATTATTTTACCGGGATGCAATGTCTTCAGTACAGCAACACTGAGAATTTATGGACACTGCATTTGTCACCCACAGCAGACGTTGACTAAACTTGCTGTATTTTATATTTGCGCAATGTTATTCCCTTACCTGTAAATCAAATGCAAACCTACTGTACATGATGCCAGGAGTTTACTCCACTGATTAGGCCTAGGGCAATCACACAGGTAGCCATGATGGATCATATGAAACAGTGCTTTACAGTGCGTATGGGATCATACCTTGTCTTTGCTATGGAATGTAAAGTTACAGTAGTTTCCACTGAGAAATACACATTCTGGCTCTGAGCTGAGTCTCTTTGAAGAATCTTTTAACATCCGACTATGACCTTTAATTGTCCCCATTAAAGGTCTGAGTGCTGCCACATGAACTAAATCCTTTGCCAATCTGCAGGAATTCTTTTCTAATTCTTTTGTTTTGGTTCTAATTTTGGACAGAACTAAGCTGGTGGAAAAAAGAAAGGAGCGAATGCATTGCTAGACTCTCTACTATATAAAAGAGTGCTATTCTTAGTAATTGAGAAAGACTTGTGGAAAAAACAGCCTCTTAAATCATGCTGGGCCAGTCATTTTGATCTCATTTATACTGGTGTAAATACACCAAAGCTAGTCATGATAATAACAACTTTCCTTCAGTATTTCCAGTTTTGTGGATATTCCTTGTATTAAGTATGAATAAATTGTTGTTGTTTGTATTGGCATGGCAGGGGTCATCAGGAGGTGTTACACATAATCTTCCAAGTTCTTCTTCTTAGAGCAAGTCTACACAAACAGCTAGGTAGCGGCAAGCTGGGGTATGAATCTGTCTACATGAACTACGTGGACCCTACTTATGCACACTAATAGTTCATGAATGCACTTGAGCTAGTCCTGTTTCAAAGAGGAGTAGATCAAAATGTGCTAACACATGTCAGTGTGCTTTAATCTAGTCCTCTTTGAAACAGGACTAGATCAAAGTGCATTAACAAACTATTAATGTGTGTCAGCAGGGTCCACATGGACAGTTAGTCTGCTGCAGCTTCATGGGGTATATTCATACCCCAGCTTGTCATGAACTAAATGTTTGTGTAGACAAGCCCTATGGGTATGAGTAAGTTTTGACTTTTGGGAAGACATGCTGGGCTGTTGTTGGCTTTTGGGTTATGTGAGTTTTCAGGAGAGAGGGAGTTGTATAGGCAGCAGAAGAGTTTGCTTTCTGTCTTAGCTTCTGATTAGAGTGAATTTTTATGATAGAGTTGTTCCCTGGAAACCAGGCATTGGTATAGGGCTGGCATTCCTGGAAGAAGCAATTGCCCTGCATACTGCTTGACTGCATGCTGCTAGACTATCTTGTTTTAGGACTGGTGTCTCAGTGTAAATAAAGCAAATTACACTCAGAATATACCTAGATTCCGTGTCACTGATTTCTCCTTCATTGAGGAGCTGACCCAGAATGCCTTGGACATCTGCTACCACTTGGCAGAAGGGTAATGGTGATGGGAGGAGAAGGGGCAACAATACCATAGTATCACCCAGAGCAGGTTAGGTCTCCATTTTACTAGGTACTGTGCAAATACAGAAGTCAACAAGGAGTCTATCTTACAAATACTGAACTTACATTTTCTATATAAAATCATAGAGCAGCCCTAACTTTGAACTCACTACTCTTGCATCTATAGTGTATCTAGAAACATTTCAGAAATGTTTCTTTAGTTGTTTAACTGTGTTTTGGATTGGATGTGATCTTTTTTTTTTTTTTGGTAATTCCTTAATAGCAATGCCCTATCCCCTCATTCCCTTGTATCACATCCACCTGCAGGGAAAGCATTTGTAATCAACTTCATTGCCTTAGGCTATATCAGGCCTTCTTGACTGGTTCTTTCCATCATGTGTCTCTGTGGTCGTTACTTTAAGGACCTCTGCTTCATGCTTCAAGTGCTGCTCACAAAGAGTATAGCCCATTTCAGGGGGTACATTGATCTTTGTATTTTCTGTGTATAGCTCCCCCACCTTCTGCACAAACCTTTTAGGGGATCTGATAACATATGAAAATAATTTTCTCTGAATCATGGAAGAGATGAGTCATCCTGCTTTTCATAACTCTCCAAGAAGTTATATAATGAGGAGAAAGCAATCATTCGAATTAGCTAGGGGGAAAACAAGCTGAAAAGAGAAACCTGTATTAGCTGTGAAATTAATGAAGATGTTTTTGCAGTAGACCATGGAAGTGTTGTTACCAAAAGGGAATTATCCAGGCAGAAACAGAGCAAGTGTGTTTACGACCAGAAAGGAGACCATGTAGAGCGGGTATTGGTGGAGTTCCATGTTTGTTCTTTCAGGCACTCCCAGATCAAATGAGCTCAGTTTTCAACTTAAAGGATACGTCCAACTGCAGCTCTACAAACACCACTTGGGATCTAAGAATCAAACTGCATCCTTTTCATGGTGTATATCACCATCATTAATTATTTATGCTCAGTTCTGTTATGCTAGTTCTGTTGATTCCCATACTTTTTCAGTAATATTTTGATTTAGATGGGGTTTAATATGTGTGGCTACCAATTTCATTTTAAATTTCTACAGCTGTTAACAGTAAGATTAAAAGGGAAATACTCTTCCTCTAGAATTCAGCTGAGGGCATCAATGCACAACGCAGAGTAGAATCCAACATGTTCTCTCATAGCTACATTAGCTCTGCAATGAAGACAGCAGTAAAATCCTTGTGTTACTGGTAAAGCAAACAGCTATACGATAATGGGGGGAGGGCATTATTTATCTAATTCCAGTACATAAAACATGCCCATCACCAGATCTCTAGTCTCACATACAGCCAGGACAAATGTATTAAACAGTATTGGCTGCACTGAACTCCTACAGCATCTTGACTGATGCATTTCACTGTTGCCCTTCCATGCAAAAGGCTGTGTAATAGGATTCTACTGTGCCCTGACAGGAAATAATCTTGGACTCCAGAGTTGAAGATTTTCCACAGAGAATGCCATGCCTTTACCTTTACCCCACTTCCAGACACTCAGAAAGCATGAGGATATGTGTGGTATAGGAACCGAAAGAGAAGAAAATGGAGTTCTCATATAGCGTTTGTTAGCAAAAGCATGTCACATGAGAATGGGAAGCTCTCGCTTATTTATGTAGGGTCCATTTCTTGTTTTCTGAATAGTTGCTCCTAGCTGATGAGTTTTTTTGGAAATCTGATTACTTGAGACTAGATCCTGGAGAGCCGTATTTTGACACCCATGATGTCACTATCTACCATACGATGCCTTAGTGGTCGAGGGAGACAGACAAGAACTTCCTCTCTAATCATGCTCCGTGCAGGGATGCTGATAGGCAGGCTCAGCTGCCAAGGTGAAGAACCCCTGGACTGATGCTCCTGGATTGGAGTATAGCAGGGGAAGTGACTTCTGCTGCTGCTATCTCCTGAATCCTCTCCCATGGCCTAGGAGAAGATAGTAACAAGATTCCAATCCCAGTGTCTGTGTGAATGCTGGAGGAATGGCTGTGTGAGTGGGTGGTAGGAACAGGGCTTTCCGAAGTTGTGACACCTCTGCCCATTCCATTCCTACTCCTTCCAGAACAGTTTTCCACTCCTATAGCAGCTCTGCTCCTTTCCTCTCTGAGCCTGCCTCCTCTGTCCCCCATCTTCACAGCTCCCTCCTGCCCCAGCCTTGGGTATTTGGGGCTCCTTTCTCTCCAGGCAGCACCTGCTGCCTTCCTTCAGTGGCTTTCAGTCATCTGTGAGCAGCACAGTGCCCAGTAACCTCCTACAGTCTCCTGAAACCTGTCTCTTCTAAGCTTCTTAACCCTGCTTTCCCCATTCTTGCCTCCTTCCCACCCTAGCCCATCCTTGCCTCCAGTCCATTCCTTTCAGCCTGGCTCTGCGCTCCCAATATACAGTCAATGGAGAACACTCATGATTACAAAAGAGAGGGGTGGGGTGGGGGTCTCAAATGAGCGGCTCAGCAGGGGTTCTGGGGATGCTTGAATCTAACCTGCAGCTGCACCGTTTACTAGAGCTTGAACTAGAACATCATTAGTCTCTGGTCTGCTGACTGTCTGAGATTCCTAGCTACAGTGTGGTCATAGGGGTCCAGCTGGTGAGAGTTAGCTCATATGTGGCTGGCTGCCAAGATGCAAACAGAATCAATTGGAGCAGGTGTCAGGGGAAGCATTCACATGCCACGGGCTTGGAAAGCATGTTGCATTTTTACATTACGGTCCTGCATGTCTAGGAATATTTTGGGGGACAGTGTCCAAATTCTGTGCCACGTGGATTGCGTAATAGTGACGGAATCTGCACAATGGTACTCAGATGTTTGTGTTTGCTACAGACAGGTCTGAACCAAAACCCTGGATCTCAATCCCTGAATTTTGGGAAAGATTAGATTCTGATCTGAACCATGCAATTCAGGTCCAGCTCTAAGGCCAAATTATGTTTGAGTCACAAGTGTACTCTGGGTAGGAGGAGGAGTCGCAGCGAACCCACTCTCCCCTACAATACAGCTGTGGTCTGCTCCCATAGAAGTCAAGGGCAAAACTCTCCTGGAATTCAGTGGTACAGAACCAGTCTTCTGGAGAGCAGGAGAAGAGTGGGTGAGGCTGTCTCCCTGCTCCACCACGGCATGCTAAAGTATCTGCTTTTGAGGCACTTATTCCCTAAATGATCCTTATCCAGAAGTCCTGTTGTCATGATTCTGTTCATATCCTCAGAAAATCACACCGCAGGCCTCAAGGAAACGAGCTCTGTGACCTATGAAAAAGTTTCACCTCAGCCCAGCACTATTTTTTTGCTTGGAAGAGGCTGTTACCTCTGCCCAAGTGAGGTGAAAGTATCTGCTTTCTGAAAACGATCCTTGCCTAACTGGACAGTTGTGAGTAAACCATCTCGAAACACTATATCGACCTGGGTGGATTAGGACATTGGCTTTTTTTTTCATAGAAGAAGCACTCTCTCCTCACCAGGTCTGATGGGGCTACTGTATATTAGTGCAAAGTATTGTGTAGTCTACCCATCTGTCTGGAAACTTTTATAGCTCCCTCAGTGTAGCAGCTGAGGGCCTCAAACACTTATAAATGTAACCCCACAACAATCATTGGTATTTTTATTATTTATTTGTGGTGTGGTAGTGCTTAGGAGCTCCAGTCATGGCCTGGGACCCCATTGTGGTTGGTGCTGTACCAACACAGAACAAAAAAACAGTCTCTTCCCTCAGGGTACACCTACAATGCAGCTGGGAGGGTTCTTCCCAGCTCAGGTAGACAGATGAACGCTAGCTCTGCTAGAGCTAGTACACTAAAAATAAGGTAGGTGAGGGTAGAACGGGATGCAGCTCAGTTCAATGCCTGAGTACAAAACTACCTGGACCCTCTTGGTATGTACTCAAGTGGGTAGCCCAAGCTGCTGCTCATGCTATCACCAGCTAAAGTGCTATTTTTACTAATTTTCTATTGGTAGCCCAAGCGGGGCTAGGACGTGTACATCTAGATGAGCTGGAAGCACATTCCCAGCTGCAGTGGAGTTGCACCCTAAGAGTTTACAAACTAAGCCTATTAGTAATATTGCAATCTTCAGCCTGACAGAAAACCTTACCTCACCAGGATGCAATGAAGCTATTTTTTCCTTTTAAGAACTTAGCCAAGGTGTTATGTAGCTGTCTGCTCTCTTGGAGACTCTCACCTCAGCTCAGTGTAATGAATCTATTTGCTTCACAGCAAGATATTTACCTCAAAAACAGTATGACAAAACTACCTGATCCCTCAGTGAGACGATAACTTCAGCTCCAATTTCCTGAGACCAATTCTTACTCTCTTCTGGGTCGATACAGGAATTTACCTTTTGAAAAAATCTCTGAGCTTCAACACACCAGTCCTGAGGATTTGACCCCTGAGAAGGTATCCTTACCTCATTCCTGGTGTCATTGTTATTCACTTCCTGAAGGAGACTCCTACCTTAGACTCTGTCATTAAGCTGTACACAGCCTAAATGAGGCCTTCCTCAAGACCTAGTTATGGTGAAGCTATTTATTTTCTATGCAAGATCTTCTCCTCAGTCCAGAGAATCTATGTAGCCTCCTTATCGTTAGAAGACTTGCTTAATTCCAACAATATTCTTGGCCTAAGATTAGAGTATCTCTCATGGAACGGATAATTTGGGAGAGTCATTGGATTATTTTTCAGGAACAGGGAGCTTCCTCTTACCTGCTAGCCTCGTCACAGCAAATCTGAGTTAACTGGCTTCCTGACAAGGCAGATGGTGCAATCGCAACTGGCTGAGATAAATGTCTCATTGAGAAATCAAGTTGTTGCAACACAATGTTGTTGCTATGATGAGAGTCTCTATCTAAGGATGGAGATCTCCCTTCATCCTGCTGTAACTCAGATGACTGGATATAATTTCATCACAAAGTTGTGTGACAAAGTTCCGAGTCTGTATTTGTGGGTCCTGCGCTTCCTGGCAGATTTAGGGGCCTCAGAAACTCATCCAGGCCCCAGAGTGACCTCCCTTTCTCAGTAAGTAATTAGGGGAGACAGAAAGCGGGGAGCCCGGGCCCACCCTCTACTCCCGACTCCAGCTCAGGGACCCTAATAGTATCAGCTAAGATGGCTGACCTTTTAGGCACAAAACACAATACAATTCCCTGGGCTACTTCCCCACAGCAGTCTCCGCTTCTTCAAACTCCACTTCACCCTTACCTCAGGGCCTCCTTCCTTCTGTATGATATGTTGTCCAACACTCAGTCTCACCAACAGCATAACTTCCTTCCACAGCTTCTGACACCCACAGCCCACCTGACTAACTGGGAAGTTTTTATCTGGTTTCAGTCAGTGCCTGATTGGCTTCAGGTGTCCCAATCAGGCTAGCTGTTTCTACTCCTTTTTAGAAACTTCCTGATTGGCCTGGAGTAGCCTTTGTTTGGCTATCCAGGGAACAGGGACCTACACATCCTGAGACTAATATACCTGCCTTCCAGCACTCTCCTATACCCTTCTGGTCTGACTCCGTCACAGTTGGTAAGGCAAGAGTCTCTCTTTCAAGAAAATCAATGGCTTCATCAACCCAATCTTAGGTGAGTTTCCTTTGGAGTAAGAAGGCTGAAGGGAGGATCTGTGTCATGAAGCAAGATAACCTCATCAGTCCTGGCTGAAAGAAAAGTCTGCTTTAGAAAGCACCTAACTTCAAGAGCTGGAGTATTTTTGTCTTTAGCTTTATGAGCTAAGGTGAGAGCTGTTTATGTACGTATTATAAAAATGTATTTTAATGGAAAGCAAAGAAGTCTAGAGCACAGGACTGACAATATATTACTGCTTTATTTAGCTGTTTAAAGCAATAAATATTTCCCCCTTTTTTTTAATGAGGGAGCACTTCACTTCCTTCAAGAGATCCTCAACTTAAGCCCGGGAGCTGAAAAGCTAGTATGTGAAAAGAATTCTTACTGCAAGACTGACGTGATGTAGTTTCCTTTAAAGACACTCTTATCCCTTCCCATCTGAAATAATTGTCTGTTCCTGTAAAGGGAGTCACATGTCCCTCCTGGTGTGATGATAGTCTCTGCTCCATGAACAGCTGTCTTATCTCCTCATCTTGACTCCTTCAGTGCTCCTCTTTCATCAGCTTTATTGTCAAGAGAATGTTTACTTCCTCAGAGAAGTTCTTACCTGTCCATCTCCTCTATGAGATACTGATCTCGGCCCCCGAGGGATGAATGTATTGGATCCAAGAAAACAAATCTTGCCTGTGTAGTGAGATGATGAAGCTGTGAAATGAACTCTGTCCTTAGTCTGACAGATAATGCTCCCTTTGAGAAGTTCTTATTTTAGCCCTAGTTAGATGAAGGTACCTGTTCCCTGAAAAAGATTTATTCCTCATAGCTGGGGAGGTTATGACATTATCTACTAGGTTTTTGCATCTACATCCTGAATGAAATGAATACATTAGCCCATCATTGCTGGGCTAGTAGCTTCCTGAAAGACAGGACTAGTGTGCTGAAGTTACCTGCCCCTGATATAAAAACTTACTTTGGTCTAGGTATGGTGGAGTCATTTGCAGCTTGACAGAGGTTGTCTTCTTGGCACATGCTGATAATTCTCTCTGTTGTGTGGAAAAGAGGCTCACCAGATCAAGGTACTTTGTTCCTTGAAAGAGATTCTCCCCTCTTTTCAGAGATGTTACAGCTACCCACTCCCTTAAAATTGCTTCTTTCCTCTGCACTTCCTGTTTCCCTCAGTGGTCGTCCTCCATCAGCCCTACTGTCAACATGTTGTTCACTTCACATGGAGAAGGTTACTTTTGCCTTAGAGTGAGAGATCTCGCTGATTCATAAAAACAATCATATGTGTACATGAGCCATAGCTGTGGTCAGGCCATCTGATGCCTGGAAGATGATCTCATCTCAGAGGGGTTATACTGAAATTGTCTGCACCCTGAAAGAATCTCTTACCTTACTTGATGACACTCATGATTACCAATATGTGAAGACACAGCTGCTCCATGAAAAAGACCTTGACATCCCCCAAGATATAATGGGCAACCAAAGGGGAGAAAATTTTCTGGAAAGGGACTATAATCTCTGACTTCTGGCTCTGAAATAGTTCTGTACCTCATTCCTGGTGTGCAAAGTTACCTACCCTGTAGTTAAACAATCCCTCAAAGTGGCTCCAGCTAAGATCTTCTGAATGAACTTTCCTTAAACCTAGGTAGAATAAATCTCTGCTTTGCTCAGAGGCACTTTTACTTAAGTCTAAGGAGTGGTATAACTGCCTCACATTTGACATTTTGCCATTCATCGTACCCAGAATAATAAAGCTATCACCTCCTTGACAGATTCCTCACTTCATTCTCAGATTGCTGATGAGGTGGTCCATTCCTCTTGCATTAATCAGAAAATAATGGCTTTATCTGCTTTATGGAATAGCTGCCCAAAAGGTACTCTTAGAAGCTCATTGCTTTCCCCTACTATGATGAAGTTGAAGGCTGCTTGAAAGAGATCCTTCCTCCCGCTGCTGCTGAGGGAAGGAAGTTCTACACTCCCACAAGGAGACTTCAGCCTCACCAGCATTTTGCCGCAACAACCTGCTTTCTCAAAACAAAGCCCCACCAGTAACTACTCTTTCCACTTCCTGGAAGGCATTGTTCTGTCAGCCCTTGAACAATGTGGCCAGCAGCTTCCTCCAAGAGACTGTCACATCTGACAGATGACTGATGTTGGGTTGGTCAGAAGGATCTTTTCTCAGACCAGGATTCATGTGACTATCTAATCCAGCATTTCCCAAATGTGCAGCTCCCATGGCCGCACATGACTTCCAGGGGACTTTTTGCAGCCATGACAGCCTCCAAAGCATGGGCAGACATTTGGGCAGGCAAAACAGCAGTGTGATGTGCATGGCGCTAGAGGCAGCTCTTGTCAGTGGAGGTGGCTGTGGTGTTCAGTTACTGGGCACTTCTCTGGGTAGTTCCCCGCTCCTCTCACCCACCCCCCACTCCCACCCAGCCAGGGCACAGGGAGCCAGGACTCTGCAGGTGGCTGGTGAGTTCCAGACCCACCTTCCCCAGGGAGGGCTCTTGCTGAAGGGCTGCAGGAGGCAGGGACAGAGAGAGAGGTTTGTCAGAGCAGCCACTAGCAGAATTGGTGGCCACACTCTGAAGCCACCAAAAATTTGTTGTGAGAATCCCTCTAATCAATGGAAGAAGCTTTCCTCAGAGCTAGCATGATGAAGGCCTCTTCACCCAGAAGGAAACTTTTACTTTTACTTTTATTTCAGCAATGGCCCGACAGAGTCTTTAACCTCAGCATCACCATGGTGACACAAGCTATCGGCTTTCCTGGAGCCTTGGGTTGTTGTAGCTGTCTCTTATCCATGACATTACATGAGTCCAGGTGTCATGAAGCTGTTTGGTCCTAAAATAGCAAAACAAAACCAACTGAGTCATAAGCCCCTATGTAATGAACTGTCTGGTGCCCTCTAATGATTAATCACAAGCTTGGGTCAGATGAACCTGTACCTCTGAGTGATCCATGAGAAACTCATCCACCTCTGTCAGATGAAGCTGTCTGGCCCCCCACTTACCCTCATCAGACAGGGCCAAGGAGAGGGTTTATCTGTTCCAACAAAGCATCTGCCTTCCTCAGCCCTATTTTGGTTAAGTGGCAGGCACCTTAAAAGAGACCCTTTCCTAGCGCCAGAGTGGTGAAGGGAGATGTTTATCTCTCAGTCTCTAACTTCAGTAGCACAGAGCTGCAGCCTTCTGCTTTCTCAGACACTCTTCTCCCAGCTCCTGTGTGACTGTCTCCCTCCCGGCTACAGTGTGCAACCTCTACTCTCTTTGGCGAATGCATGTGTTATCTCACTGAATTCTACAGTACTGCTCATGTGAGTGATGTGCCCCCCAACATGAGTAAGGGCTGCCCATCCTAGCTCTCAGTCAGACCCTCACACCAGGCCCATAAGGTAAAGTTCTCCATTATCCCAAAGGCCTGGCTGAGGGAAACTTTCGGCTTCCTCAAAGAGAAATCTTCATCCCAGCCTCAGTGTTGACGTATGGAACTCTTACTGCATTAACACTGTGATTAAATACTATACGAGACTAGCAGAAGTAAGGAAGCTATCTCTGATGTAATCCGGGTGAGCTGCACCCCAGCTGACTGAACGGTCTGCTTTCTGAGAGATTCTCATTCTATTCTGATGGAGGTACTCTCCTCAGTTTGACTTTGGTTAAGTTAACTATTTCCTCCAAAAGAAGCTTCATTTATCCCAGGATGACAAAGCTATCAGCACCCCAAAACAGACTGTCAGACTGATATTGAGTTGAATTCCCTCTGTGCTATTCTGTATACTTAGCTGCATATCATTTCCCTTCCCAATACATCCCTTAGCCTTACTGTGATGGAACTATCCACATTGCTTCAAGGGGCTTCTACCATCAACCCACTGTACAAAGGAATCTGCTTCTGAATATAGCTTTGCAAGTACAGCAATTTCCATTTCATGGGGAATCCTATGATTTCTAAATTTGTTTTCTTTCCTAATTGAAGACAAAGCAAAAAATGGTGAGACCCCAACCAAAATTCTTTTAGAAAATTTCAGTTTGTGAGAATCTAAACATTCTGTTTCAACGAATCAGAAATGTTCCATTCCAATTGTGATTGTGCTATAGTGTATAGTATGAATTTTGAAATGAAAAGTTATTTCAAAAGGAAAAGCCAAAATATTCCCTTTGAATAAGGTCAAAATGGAATGTTTCAACCACGGTGAATTGCTTTGATTTGATTATTTTCCTCCCCTGAGTTTTGTCAAAATAGACACGTTCTTGTGGACAGTTTCAATTTTGCCGAAACCGCCATTAGTGATGGCAAAACATTCCACAGGAAAATGTTTTGATTCATCCCTCAGCCCCAGCATTGCAGAGCTCTACTCCACTCTTTCGTCCATACCTCAGACATTCTGCCTCCATTTTACGTCTATCCCTGGCATTGCCTGGAAAGTAAGGGGAATGTGCAGTACCATGTGGCATGCTCACATTCTGATGGCCGGTCACCTCCACTGACCACCTGGAAGGTGAGGTAAAGTCATTGTTCTGCTGATTCTCTGCCTATTCTCCAACAACCACCGCTTCCCTTGAGTGTCCCTACTCCCCACAGAGCACAAGGACTTCATCCACACCCTTAAGTGAGTTGTGCAAGGGCTGAGGGGAGGTTCTTCTCCTCCCCTAAATACGCACATAAGAACCAGGCAGAATCTACCCTATAATATGGTAGGTCCATATGTGCTAAACCAACACCTACAAAGCATCCATGTCCAGGGTGAAGCTCAAGCCTCCATGCAGTCATTGAATTGTAATATAAACTCAGCACTTGGCCTTACTAGCTTTTAAGGAGAGATCTGCATGCAGAGCGGGAAGTAACCTGGAGAATAAATTGAGGGTAGGGAGAGGAAGGAGGTGTAAAGCTAAGAGTGGGAGAAGGCAACAGCGAGGGTGCTGGGGGAGGAGGTTGGTGGGAAGAGGATCATAGCAGATTTGTTGCACTTAGCATTAGGAATTGCTATAGAGCCTGCAGGTTGTAGTGATTTTCTAATACTGAGTAATGTGTCAGAAAGGCTATTTTGAATTTAGACCAATATATACAGTTTCTAGTCTAAGCAGAACCATATGCTCGAACGAGAGATCATTTAATTTTACTAGGATGGACAGTAAGTAGAAACACATTCCAGATTTCATGGGGCTTCCCCCCCGCCACCTTTGGCAACCACAGTGCTCCTTCCACTTAGTCTCTAGTTTTTCAACTGTTGATAACGGTGCACTATTTTATGAGACCCTGAGAATATCGTAACGTCTAGTGAACTGTGACTAATGACTGCCTCCAAAAACTAGTTCAACAGGTCACCCCAGCTGTGGCTGGTAACTGTTAGTAGTAAAACAAATCAGCCTGATGCCAATGTGCCACATGCTAGAGGACTCAACCCTTCATGGCTTCCCTGTGGTTGAGACTCAACTGCCTGTGTTCAAAGACTGACCTCATCCAAATCCTTTCTGACAGCTTGGAAAGAAAGAGCGAAAGAAAAAAGTTAGGTGGAATGTGCAAGCCAGTGCTTAATAAGCCAGCACTTTGCAGCAGGTTGAGTAATCAAAATTACATAGATATTGATTCTGTCTGACACTGATGCATGTTCAGACTCATTGGCTTCCTTGCAGCTATTGACCATCCTCACCCAAGTCCTTCATTTGTTTTCAGTCTTTCTGGTTTTATGTCCCATCCCAATTAGGTCTCCGCACTGAACCGCTCCTGGGTTTAATAAGATGTATTGGGTCTGATCCAGCAACATAATAGGCTGGTCACCTCAGGAGCCCCATGTGGACCAAGGGCTTGGAACTTATTGAGCTTGCTCAGCTTTCAGGTGCAGTAAATCCCCAGGGATCTCTGCTGTGGAATGCAGAGGTCTTCAGCTCTGCCCTGCTTCCTTCCTGAGTGGGTCCTTTGGATCCTAGAACAATACAACCCGGCCATTTATGGCATATGGCAGTTAAGGCTGATGACCAGAGACTTTGCTGAGCTTGATTAAGGTGTCTCCTGACATGGCTTTACAAAGGGAAGGCCTGCTATGGTTGGCAGTAAAGCGGCTCTGGGATAACCATGAAATCTGCATTAGATTACAGGGTTTCTAAAGCAAGGACCTCATCAATTACATGGGTTGGAAAGCCCTGCATTACCCACACTTACAGAGTTCTATCAATAGCAAGAAGAGTAATGACAATATCACAGTGGCTTTTCAAATGGCTTTTGATTAACAGGGAGCTAATTGATGACACAGGAGCTTTGAGTAAAGCCATCAGATTAGGGTAATTTACAAAAATATTCCCTGGAACATTGGGCCAGTGAATCCCAAAGCCTGACTGGTTGACAGAGAGCATTACTTATCTCTGTGAGCTCTCATCTCTGAGTTCATGTATTGATGAGAAAAATGTCTTCCATTGATCAGCTGGTCCCCCCTGATGGAATAGACTGTGCTGGAGGCCCCATATATGGCCTATGAAACTCTTGCATCCCCCCTAAGACTTCGAAATAGGCCTTAAATTGGAGTTAAGTGTTGCTCAGGCCCCCGGCACAGGGGAGAATTCGACCCTGACTTACTTTAACTGCTGATGCAAATAAGATGTCTGCACCTGAAACTGATTTTCCCTCCAGAAGTATTCTTCTGTCAAGCATTAGAGGCCTGCAGTTTTCATAGTGACTCTATTGGATTTCGTCTTCACTTAGTACTGGAGTGAGTCTGTCTGGGCCTGATCCAAACCCCACTGAGCTCAGTGACAGTCACTCTTAACTTTCCAGCCTGGGAATTTAAAGAAAAATCATGAAAACAGGAGCAGAGAGAGTGGAAAATAAATTCTAATGAAGAAATAAACAGAATAGTTTAATTGTTACAGCTGCTCAGTTCTGTGGTACAGCAAATTTCTAAGGTACTAGTAGCACACTAGGTATCATGGTTTGGAAGCAAACTAGGCCTTACAGGCCCTGGCCCTCACGGGTCCAAACAACTCAGATGTGACTAAATGAAGGGGTATTTTCCTATGGCTAGCAGGAAAGTGAAAGTGGCAAATAGGTGCAGTGGCTTAAATAGTTGGAATTTTAAGATAAAACAATAGCGTTTTCTGTTTAGGCCTTGATGGCGACTAGATAGTTGAGGGACCTACAAGCCTGGTGTGACCTCTCCAGTCCAGTCTATGCTCGACACAGATAAGACTTTCTAGATTTCTAGGTGGGATCAGTTAGTGATGTGTTTGTGCTGGCTGCACGCCTACTTTCCCCTGCTTTCCTACAAATTCTGCACTGCCCTGAACTCCGCTGCAATGTCTGAGTGTCGCACCCAGTTCTCCAGCTCCTGCTGCAGCCTGCTCACCAGTTCCCCGCTGCTCATGGTCTGCCATGCTGCTACCACTTCCCCAAGTGCCAAGTCACTTCCTGGCTCAGGATTGTTCCATAGAGTTTCTGCCCTGTCCCTCTATTGGCCAGGTGAAGAGGATGTACTTGCATGTCCAGTTCAGAGGGCATATATCAGTGGGGAAGAGGTAGATGGGAATGGTAATTTCCTGGTTAGCTGATTCATCACAGTAGTCAGTATACACATTTTACCTCAGGCCCCTACTTGTCCTAGCCCAGGTTGTAGGGGTTCTTCAAACCCAGATATACTACACAGGTTGCACTTGATTTCTTTTTTATTTTTATGGACTCTTCCCATGGGAAAAAAAAAATAGGACTAAAATACCAGGGGCCATACAGCAGGTGCAGGCCTAAAGCATCTTGTTTTGATCTAGTGAGACCAAAGCTAGCATGAGGAACACAGCAGTGAAACTAGGGCAGTATGGGTGGAGGCCGCTCTAGTATGGATGCAGCCTCCTTGGCAGACAGGTCTAGTTTCTGCTGCCATTTGTGCTGCTGCAGCTCCACTGCTATTATTACTCAAGCTAGTTTTGATTGCGTTGGATTAAAGTTGGCTCAACTATGCTTGCATGTGACGCACTGACACCTCCCAACTGCAGTGTCTGGCCCCATGGGCTGCTTCTATATCCCATTGCTGGCCATGTTCTCCCTTCTTGGATGCTTGGTGTGGAACCCTCCCAGACTTTGGCCCAAATCCCAGGCATCGTGACGTAGCTTAAGTACCAGCCTGTGCACTGCTCTGCTTTGTGAGGATAATAATCCTTTGCCCAAGCTGCAGGTTCTCTGGTAACAATACGTCCCTTCTGTGCAGACAGAGAATTGGAATATCCAGATAGTGGTGAATCCTCCATTCCCACCACTCTGTGTCGCCTGTTTTGGCCCTGCTACCAGCAGTGCCCAATATCTATGTGGCCCCCATGGAGCTGGCAGCCATGCCACATAAGGAGAAGTGCCCCCTGAGGTTCTGCCCTGAACTCTTGAGTAAGGGAAGCTGCCACAGGTGTGGAAATTGGGACAGGATTTGTACCCGTAGGAAGTTGGAAGCTAGGAGAGATGCATGAGCTGCATAGGAGCAGGCTCATTGCATTCAGATTCTAGGAGATTAGCAGGAGGAGAGACTGGATGGTCAGGGTAATTAGAGAGAAGAGAAGGGGCTCCTAAGAAGAGGTAGAGCATCAGCACAGCACTGTTGTGGTCTCTGTATGGATTTATGTGGCAACTTCCAAATATAGGAAGGGAGAGAATCACGAGGCTATTTGTGTGGCTCTATAACGTTGTATATGGGGCCTTGACTATTTAATATACCACAATGTACACTATGATCATTACTTATGGAGAAAACAATTTCCTATACAGTACATTTATCATCAAGTAAATGTATGTGTATGCATGATATAAACACACATGCACACAATGTTACATAGCCTATAAAACATTGGCCCAGGTTCATACAATAAATACACATGGACTGAAACAAGAACAAGTTTAACAATTTGAAACATACTTGAATCTGATTTCACTTATTTCTCCATGTATATTTATGATATATTAAATTTCATACCAGCAAGAGACTTTGTACGTCACATACATTTGAATAAATATGCAATATTTAAAGGCAAATGCATGAAGTATTTGTGCACATTGGGGGAGGGTGACAGAACTTTTTTTTCTATATGGGTAATTGTAGCGAACACTATTAAAGATTATCTTCTGAGTTTTCTGCTTTTCCATTTACTAAATCTGTGCATCTGTTCTGCAAGTGAGGCTGCAGTCTTGAGATCAGATCATGTAATGACCTTATACATGAGATTAAATACTGTACTGATCAGCAACAATAATCTACTCCAGAAGAGGTATGAGTCTGTGGGTGCGGGGGAGGAAAAATCCCTACATGATGACACATGTTCTATAGGGCCAAAGAATTCTGTTTATTCAAACATGATCTTTTGTCTTTTGTTGTGGTGAGGACCTGCCTTTTATTGTATTATTGAAACATCATCAAAGTCTGGAAATCTGAGCGACATTCCAATGAAAACCTTTGTAATGCTGCAGTTGAGAAACCTAAATTCAAAGCAGGTCTGTGGGCTTGGCACGTTCGGTAATAACAATACAATATGTGCTGAAAGCTGGTCTTGAAGCAAACTGGAAAAGGCATTGTGCTTCTGTGGTGGAGATTGGGGTATGCGCTAATGATTTATTCAATTCTAAATAGAGGCAAATTGTATTCAAAGTCATAAAATACTTGGAGAAGCAACTGTTTAATGTTTCAGCAAAACTCCGAGTGGTTGGGAGTTCTCTGCTTAGAACATTTCAAGGAAGATAAATACTTTTGTGAATATCGACAGGTTTGGAGGAAAACAGCGATGCTTTATACAGATACTGCCATAACCTCAAATTATTTAACTGAAAGGCTGATTACGTGTTTTTGCAAGCAGCTGCCAAGCGCTTCTCAACATCAAAGTCTGACCCAGTGGGGCTGCTCTGGATGGTACATCCTTGCCTTTGAGTTGTGGAGATGTGAGTTCAAATGTATTCCATGTGACCAGTGACAAGAGCTTGCTGCCTCTCTTCATGATGGCTTTCTGTACAAGAAATAAACCTGTTTGCCTAGAGAGAACCTCCTTATGACTTTATAGAGCCACAGAAAACAGCATCACTCTGAAAACTGAATCAGTTGCCATCATTATTATTTAATATTTGTATTACTGTGGACCCAGGCCAAGACCAATGGCCTATTGTGCTAGGCATGGTACTCAGGCATGGTAAGAGATACTACCTGTGCCAAATGGTTTACAATCTAAATGAACAAGAAAAGACAAGGGATGGGGAAGTAGAAGCACCGAGACTTGCCTAAAGACATACAGCAGAAACAGGAATAAAACCCAGCTCCTCTGACCTCAGGTTCACTGTCCTGCCTGCTAAGTGACACTGACTAGGGGTATGTCTTCACTACCCGCCGGATCGGCGGGTAGCGATTGATCTTTTAGTGATCGATTTCTCACATGTTGTTAAGACGTGAGAAATCAATCGCTAGCGGTGCCGTTGACTCCGTAACTCCAGCTTGCCACGAGGCACAAGCTGGAGTTGACGGGGGAACGCGCTGCCGCCATGAGGACGGCAGGTAAGTCGGCTGAAGATACGCCATCTTCAGCTACGCAACTTCCGCTATGTGAATAACGTATCTTCAGTCGATCCCCACCTAATGAAGACCAGCCCTAGGTCTAAATTGTTGATTAGTTGGAACAATCAGGCCTTCATCTTCCAAATCCTGGCATGATGCACAGCAGCATGTGCAAAAGCAAATGCATGTGAAAGACATACATGGGCACAAGTACAGAATAGTGCTGGGTGCAGTACTTTGCACAGAGCAATTGTAACTCAGCTCTCTCGTGTGCTCGCACACCTACTAAACAGGCAGGGCATTGACAGACTGGACATATCTGAACTGATGCAGTTAAATGCAATCCACATGCTAATGAGGCACTTGGCTACATGCTCCGGTCCTAGACCTCTCTCCTGGTATTTGACGTAGCAATTGATTTTCATTTGCCTTTGCATTGTGCATGTGAGTGGCATGGCGAGACAGTGAGATCATACCAAGTGTCAGGGCGCTTCTCCTCAAACATTGATCGTGCTTGGGGCGGAAATGGCAGGGCTGCCAAGAAACAAACCCATAGTAATTTATGGCCTGAATCTACAGTAAGTTTAAGAGTCTTTCTGTTGACTTCACTGAGCCTTGAATCAGGCTTTTAATGCCTAGAAAATAATCAGATTACTTCTCAGGGTTCCATTTTTAATAAAAAGAAAAATTTTATTTCTGTGATCAGTTACTTCCATAAGCCTTGGGGTAGCAATGCTACTGAATAACACGAACACTGACACAAATCTGTGGGTCATATTGCTGCTCACAGATTATTTCCAAGCAATTATTGTCTCATGAAAAGTCTCCACACAACAGGCAATCTGTGCTAATTAAGAAAGTGAACTATAATTGTTACTATGAGTTATTTACCTTGTTACAATAAGCCGCATGCGCTCAAGGAGCTGCTACTCTTTACAACAGTTTCCCAACATGCATTTTGGTCTCTTTGCAATGTCTTCTAAATTTCCATTTCCTAATTTTTTTTTTTAAGGTTGATCTTTCTCCAAATGAAGCAAATGGGAGTTTTGCCGTTAATTTCAGTGAATCAGGAATTAGATTAATATGGAGTAAACTACATTGCACTAATGTTCAACCTCTGCCCTCTAGTGGATGGAGAGTGCTAGTTAATGCAAGCCACTGGTCAGTATAGCTTTCACACCCCCTTTTGTGTTCAATCCATGATCTGAAGAGCTGATGTAAAGTGCTGCAAAGAGGAAGCCATTTGTAGTGCAAAACGATTTTATTGGTTGTACAAACCCAAGTTACTATTCTTGAGTGCCATCTACTGGCATTGTGTCTATTACCTATTTACAGATATAGAGTGATTTCATAACATACAGAGGATATGCTGCTTCTACCCTGACACTTTAGACTATGTGCTCAAGCTATAATGGTTCATACTTTTAGCTTTGGAGTTCCTGGTTCAATTCCTCATCAAAATAAATAGAATCCTTAACAATAGCAGCAATTAATAGATTTCCCTGGCTCCAGTGTTAGGGTCCTGTGCTCTTGATAGAATGGAGAATCACAAGTTTAATTTCCTGTGATGTACATATGGGGTTTGGCTGCTGATCATGGTGTATAGTGAATGCAGCCATAGGTTGCTGCTCTAGGTAGTTCTGTAAGCATTAGAAAGAAAATTAAAGACAAACTTAATCCTGGTGAAGAGCCATGCTTTAAAAGGCTAAGATGTTACAGTGATTGTAAAAGGAGGAGCTGAGCTGGTAGGAGAGGGGTACTTCACTGCTGACATACATCTCGGCTGGATATTCTGTTTGCAAAGCCCTGGGAATCTAACAAGGTAGGGACAAAATGCTAAGGGCCTGATTCTCCTCCCTCATTGCTTTTATACCACTGATTTCAGTGAAGTTACTGCTGATTTACACTAGCATAACTAAGAGGTGGATTAGGCCCAAAGCATTTACTATATAACAGTATAACTTCCTTCACAGAGTTGGATCCTTTTCCTGTTGTTGTAGATTGTGTATTTCAGTTCCTATTTAGTGAATCATAAATATAGAAAATACCTTATACAGGATCTGGATTTGGGCACAGTGGAGAAGGGCAGGCTGATAAGGTGCCCATCACAGCCACAAGAGAGCCTCTTCAACTTACACAGATGACAGAAGATCTGAGAATGAAGTGAAGCCTGCACTACTCTGACTCCTCCCTTCCCTGGACATGCCCGCTCCCCACCACAACCAAGCGCTGTATCAGGAGAGGAGGTTCTCCAGAAGGACGCAGTGGAGTCATATGGCAGAGATGGTGCAGGAGGTGGCTACCCTCCCCCAGCCAGCGTTAAGCTGCTGAAGATTCTCCTCGTGCCGCACACATCTGGACGTACGATACATTTGTTTTGCAGTGTGCAAGAAGAGAATCGGGCCCTGTTGATAAGAATTAACGTGATCATATCACACCCCTCACCTCGGTTAGTTACAAACGGGGTGCCACTCTGCAAACAGCTTTGAAAATGTACAGCAGACTGCATCATGTGATGACCTTAAAAACCAGCACACTACTCTGTCAAGCCTACTGAGTGGAGCTGATGGTGACCCTCCATTTCCATTGACTTTGATGGGAATTGAGGGTTCTCAGCATCTTGCAGAAGGCTCCCAGCACTTCACAGTTTTTGGCTGGAATGGGTAGCCCACCAAGCAGAGTATCCTTCTTATTACAGAGGGCCTCATCAGGATGAGGATGATAGTCTTCAGTATCAGAAATGGCCTGGTTTTGTCCAGACTTGCATCTCATTCTCAAAATAGAATCTTTGCCTATTTCGTATGGGGAGAGTTTGAGAACAGCACGTGAGACTGAACATGTTCCAGAGAAAGTGGTGTCTTCTGTTGTGGTCTTCAGAGTAGACATTTTCCTGCTAATGAGAGACTTTTATGCAATGGAAAAAATGTGTTTAATAAAGCAGTGTAGTCATTAAAGGGGCTTATTTTGAAACATTTAATAGTGCAACTGTATATTTTTATTAGTGCATTTTATTTATTTATGTATTTTTGCAAACCCTTCTGCTGTTCTCTTCAGGGGAATTAAATATGTAGCAGGTAGAAGCTCTCCAAGTAAACACTGGTGGTTAAACTGAAAGGATACACATGACAAGTAGTTAAAATGTAAAAGGATATGGCTTGTTTTGCCATCAGTGGCATGGAATAGCAGTGAGGCTGGTTTTGTTGGATTATTTCATAAAACAAACAAAAGACAAAATTTCATTCGAAACAAAAATGAATGTTCTCAAATCAAGGGCTGATGTTCCGTGCTGGAAGTATTTGCTTTTTATATAAATTTAGGACAGGGTAGGGACGGGAAAGCTAAAGTTCAAAACTTTGTGCCTCCTACAGTTTCAAGTAGAAATAAACGTGTAGTAAGCCCCAGCTCCCTAGTGGTCCCTCCTACTGCATTTCTCTGCTTTCAACCCAGAACATAACTGGCATTTAGCTTTGGCCAGGGGAGATAAATGTATGAGATAATACTATATTTTATGAAGTGGGTGTGTCTCCATGCTATGGGCTCAGATCACAAATTCAATCTGGATTTATTTCCAGATCTGGCTGTTAGGGCATAGACCCTGAAAGGGCTCCACTCATTACAGGTGCAGCTCCTTGTAGCTAGGTCTGGAAACTAGCTTTCACCTTGTAGGGCTTCCCCATCATCAGTTGCTTGCTGTTGGGTCCCTCTCTTTCTTGGCAACTCAAAGGGCTCCTTCTTTGTGACTCAGCCCAGGTCACTGTCCAATTTTCGTTTCCAGTGTATTGAAGTCCATTGGACAAACTATCCAGATGCTACCTTAGAGGTACTTCCATTCCATCTCTCAGTCCTCTGCCACTTCCCCATGGATGGTAGGGGAACCCGGGCCCACCCACAACTTCGGGTTCCAATCCAGGGATCCTATAACTAGCAAGCAGGTCTTGCTCAGCCTCAGTTCCTATTGCGGTTTCCTGGGTTCTTTTCTACCCCACCTCTCTATATTCTGGTCTAGCCTTGGGTTTACCACCCTCTTTTTCCTGCGGCTACTTCACCCCGCTTGCCAGACGGCCCAGTCCAGGGCAGGACCCCAGGACTTACTGTCTCCCGGGCTTCCTCCTTGTCCCTGATTAACTCCTTTTCCCTCTAGAGAGTGACTGCAGGTCCCCTTCCTTTGGAGCCTCTTCCTGATGGCCCTTCCTGGCTTTATCATCCTACCCCAGCTGGGCTTCATCTGCCATTAGGTCTTATCAATTCCTGGCTCCTTTCTAGGTGCAGCATAGGCTAACTGGCCCCTTCTGCCCCCCATTAACTTGCTCATGGCTTGTGGGGGGTGAAAAACCCACCCCAGGGCCAAATGCAGAGGGCCAGCTCAAGACCTATGCACAACAAATCCTATTTATGGCCTGCTTTAGAGGCCTTGTGCTACTCAGGGGTGGATTTCAGGGCTAGCGATCAGATTCACATCGCACATGAGTTTAGTGGGGAATCAGATCTAGGGGTTTGGTTCAGACTGTTATAGAGTTAGGGCCTATTGGTCGTGGACTTTGCCTCTAGATCCAAGCTTTCCCAAAGTGAGAGTGTTCCATCCTGAATTGTGCTCATCTCTAATCTCAATAGCAAGCTCTGGTTTGTAGGCCAACCTGACAGATGCTAATCAGGTCTTTGGGATCTCACAGTTCTGATGATCTCGGCATCTGATGAAGTGGGTTTTAGTCCACGAAATCTAATGTCCAAATAAATTTGTTAGTCTCTAAGGTGCCACAAGGACTCCTTGTTGTTTTTTGATGATAAAGACTAACACAGCTACCACTCTCAAACCAGTTCCCAAAATGTAATAGTGAAAAGAATACAGCTCTCAGAAGAGGACTTCAGCTGGAGGTAATTTATTTTGCTATATTTTTGTAAGGATGGCACTGCTGGAAAGAAACATAATGTCTGTTTTTGCAGCCTCTCCCAGCAAACGTATTGTCTAATGGTTATAGAAAGAGGCTAGATGTTAGAATATGGGGGTTCTAGCCCTGACTTTGCCACTGACTTCTTGGGTGTTTTTTGGGCACATCACAATCTCTCTGAGCTGCATTTTCCATAGCTGCAAAACAGCTGCAGTAATCAACTACTCACTCTAGGAAGATGTTTTGAGATTCATAGCTTCCAAGGTCAGAAGGGACCACTGTGATCATCGAGTCTGACCTCCTATGGAACACAGGCCACAGAACTTCTCTGAGAGAATTCCTAGATCAGATGTCTTAGAAAAACATTCAGTCTTGATTTAAAAATAGTCAGTGATGGACAATCCACTATGACTCCTTGGTAGATTGTTCCAAAGCTTAATTGTTCTCAGTGTTGAAAATGTATACCTTATTTCCAGTCCGAATTTATCTAGCTTCAACTTCCAAATAGATCCTCAGAAGAAAGTCAAATTCTAAACTGATTTATTGTCTGTTTATCTTGTGGCCTTTATGGTACCAAAAAGGTGTTGTGGTTGCACCCATAGGAAGAATGCTGGAGATGTTTGTTGGGCAATCTTGAGACCTATGCTGCTGCGACTGTAGAGCTTAGATGGCTTCTGAAGCTAATACGAATTCCTGCAGCCTCAAGGTCAGCTACATCCCTCTCTCAGGGCTAGTGTGGTTACGGAGCCATGATCTGAGACTCCTCCACATCTTTGGATGTTTGTGCCAATCTTTTTGGCCTACAGTTGGAGCTTGTCATCTTAAAGGATCAGAACTTCTTGTGTAATTTCTGGTATGTCTGGATTCTGACATGGCTGGGAATGATGTCAGAACAGCCTTTCTTGCTGTATGTTAGTGTTTCTGGTCCTTGACTAAAGCTGAAGAAATTATGACAACCTGGTTCACCTCTTCCCAGTTGACAGAGTCTTGTAGCACTTTATAGACTAACGGATCTTAGGGATCATGAGCTTTCGTGGGCTAAGATCCACTTCATCAGATGAATGTTGTGGAAATCTCCATGAGATGAGATTTCCACAACATCAATCTGATTAAGTGGGTCTTAGCCCACGAAATCTCATGATCCCTAAAATCTGTTAGTCTATAAGGCGCTACAAGACTCTTTGTTGCTTTTGCAGATCCAGACTAATATGGCTACCCCTCTTGTACTCTTCCCAGTTGCACTCCCTGCTGGTGAATGCTGGAATTGCAATGGTAGTGTGGCGTGTGTTCATTAGAATCATAGAACTGAGGGACTGGAGGGGACCCTGAAGGCTTATCTAATCCAGTCCCCTGCACTCATGGCAGGACTAACTATTATTTAGCCCATCCCTGACAGGTGTTTGTCTAACCTGTTCTTAAAAATCTCCAATGATGGAGATTCCACAATTTCTGTAGGCAATTTATTCCAGTGCTTAACCACCCTGACAGTTAGAAAGTTTTTCCTGATGTCCAACCTACAATGCTCTTGGTGTAATTTAAACCCATTGCTTCTTGTCCTGTCCTTAGCGGTTGAGAAAATTTTTTCTCCATCCTTGTAACAACCTTGTATGTACCTGAAAACTGTTATCATGTTCCCTCTGTCTTCTCTTCTCCATACTAAACAATTCCACATTTTTCAATCTTCCCTCATAAGTCATGTTTTCTAGACCTTTAATCATTTTTGTTGCTCTTCTCTGGACTTTCTCTAATTTGTCCATATCTTTCCTGAAATGAGGCTCCTACAACTGGACACAATACTTCAGTGGAGGCCTAATCAGTGTGGAATAGAGCAGAATTATTTTTCGTGTCTTGCTTACAGTACTCCTGCTAATATATCCCAGAATGAGGTTTGCTTTTTTTTTTTTTTTGCAGTATGATGTCTCATATTTAGCTTGTGATCCACTCTGACTCCCAGATCACTTTCTGCAATATTCCTTCCTGGGCAGTCATTTCCCATTTTGTATGTGTGCCACTGATTGTTCCTTCCTAAGTGAAGTGCTTTGCACATTCTGTCCCCTCAGCAGGCTTGAAGAGGATGAGATGAAAGATGAACATTTTATATTCTGCCATTTGATTGATTCCCTTTCCAGGTGTGTTGTTTATATAAGCCCATACTTTGGCTTTACTGGGTGCACCTGTCAGTGAAGGTGTATAGAGGGGTTCAGAATGACCTTGGAGGTGATGGGATAGCATGACAGACCTACCACAGCTGCTTCATGCTATAAAGTGATGCGGTGTATGCTCACCATTGCCAGGCCCCTACCAGCTAGCGTGGAAGGAGTGGGGAAGATCTATGGCTCTGCTCTAACCCCTTTGGTGGGGTTGCTAGGGCACTTCCCTGGCTCCCCTGCATTCAGGGATTGTAAGGATTGGGATTCTGTGTGGCCCTGGCACAGGTGCAAGGGCTCTTTTTGTTCACTCAAAAGGGTCTGATTACATAAGAGATATGAAAGCAATTGCATCACTCCTGTGGATACCCCTCTTCCCCATTGCTCCTCTACCAGAGAGGCGTAGCCAAGAAAGGATGCGCCACCTGACTTTATGAGGATAACTATGCTTCTGTAACTTCTGCTGGAGCCTGGAGTAGAGAACCAGGGTGTCATAACTGGCTAGCATAGCAGATAGTCTAGCCCATTTAACCCAAGCATCATGCAGGATCTGAAGATGACTATGCATCATAACTTCTAGCTTGTGCTTAATGCAGAACATAAAAACAGTAGACTGGAGTCTTGGAAAGCATTCTTCAGAAGACCATTAATTTTCAATCGTACTCTCCATGAAGGCCACCCTTGTTAGTTCAGATAGTGGAGAACAAGAAAAATATTTTCTACATTCATGGTCACTTGCATTTACCCTTTTTACATTAATTACAACATCTGTGCAACCATCAGCCAGATACTCTCTGATGTTGAGCTGCAAAATGAAGTGCTCACACTCAGTACTGAACGTAACAAGGAGCTCTCTTGAGCGCCAGATGAACAACTATGCTAACAATAGCATACTCTTCTCTGGAACATGAGAGGTCCTCTCATGCATAGGCATCCTCTCACTCCTCCAGAGCACTGATGTGCTACATTAGCTACATCTTTACCATATGAGCCATAACTTTCAGTTCCACATAAGTGTAAAATAAAGTTTTTCATCAAAAGGACAATGTTAAAACCAGTCACCGAATACAGGACTACATATATTAATATTTAATAGTTGTGGGGCTAGATGGCTCAGGATTGGTAATGTGGTATGGAGGCCTTTTAAGACACTGCTTAACAACATTGAAATTCAAAGTATTTTAAATTGCATTTCATATGTACGACTTCATACACTGTGTCAGGGAAGACAGAATAATAGAAATGTCAAGATATCTAAAAAAAAGAGTATGTGGATTTGTGTCCCATTACTTTCTGTAATAGGCTTGCAAATGCATCTCCACCTTTTGTTCTGGTCAGAAGAATGATGCTCACCTCTTGTACTAGACACAAGAATGCCCAATATTGTAACTCTGTTTCACCTTGCACATTGGACGTAGGAAGCACACCCAGCTACTATATTTGTTTAGGACCTACAGCAGGAAAAAGAGATGGACCTAAGCCACGTCAGCTCCAGCTATTCATATACCTGGAATTGCATAACTTAGGTCATCTTGCTCCTGTAGTATAGACAAGGCCTAAGAGACAAGCAAGTAGACGTAACAAACAAGGGGAAGAAGAGTACCAAAAACAAAAGGATGTGTACAATTCTTAACCAATTGGAAGCAGCAATCTCAGCTCACCACCCACATAGCCCTCATCAGAATGCAATTTCAATTACATCTTCGGCATGAGGAGATATAGGGGTGTTGCCAAAGTCAAGGAATCAAGTACTATGTATGAGACAGGCTTAACAGTGGCACAGGTTTTACACAAAGTTTTCACTTTATATCACTGCCCAGTTCTGATTCTGTGGAGCAGATACTGCGAGCAGTCTCTCTCCTATACATGTTCAGTCCATAATAGGCTTTGAAATTGGTGAGTAGGCTAAATGTGATGTTATCCACATGTATGGTGAGACATCTCCCCACTCATGACCATTCTAGAGGTCACTCCATAATGTCGGACATGCAGTCTTAACCCTATCAGTGCAGAGGCAAAGATAGTTACCCTAAGAATGAATCCGGCTCATGGAGAATAGCCATCTGCCAGTAATTGACTTGAATTGAGATTCATTCTCTAGATTTTTACAGTAATACCAGCAGAGTGGCGCAGCATTTTGACAATCATAAAACAAAAATACTGAACAGCTTGAAAAATGTTTTATTCTGCTACTGAGATTAAAGCAAGCCCTAGATAGCTGTATAGCTGCCAGCCGAATCATAGGGTGACACAATGTGTTGTAAGGGGAGATACACTGTAGCTGTTTAACAAACTCCAAACACTGCATCAAAATTTCCAGCTTGGTTGCAAAGGACCCTTCAGGAGGAAAGATATATAAGGACCAGATGTAGGAGAGTGATCTGAAGATGCACTGTTCTGAAGGCTTCTTTCTTACACAGCCGCTGGCTCTGCAGAATGATTTACGGGCTTATCTCTCCAGTTCGGCTATAGATGGGAAAAAAAACCAAACATTGCAAAGCAGCTGAGAAATATAACCTGGAACCATTATTGATTGGGAAATTGCAAACCCCATACTGTATGACTCATGCAATATACAATGCTTTCAAGCTCAGTATGAGAGAAGCAAAGGTGCATGGAGGATGGTTTCAATTTCCAAGCAATGTTTTTTGACCACTTAGGCTTTTGAAAAGTAAAAATAACATCTTGGCTCAGAACTGACTGCAAAGGAGAGGTATTCTTCTCTTAGCCCACTGCCTGCTCACACTCATGGAACCAAGCTTATATATTGTGATGGAAACATAACAGCTTATTCTGCCAAAGAATAGGTCATACATACTGTAGTCCAGGAACTGAAGAATTATTGCTGCATGTAGAAAACTTGAACCAAATGGAACTAAAGAGGTTGAGTTCTTGATATACTTGCAGTTTTGGGATACACCTGAAACATTTCATAGGGAAAAGCTTTCGTTTGCTGGTAATATAATGTCCAGTCAGAAATACTGGGAAAGTGCTAATGATCAGGTCTGCCTTTGCAGGCAAACACACTACTTAAAAAATGTGTTAAGGTTATAATAAACCCAAGACGTGGCTGATACGATGATGGAAATTAGCCAGCTGAGTTTGTCAGCAGAGGAAGGCAGGGTTGTGTGTTGTGTTGTGTTTTTCCCTTTCCTTATCCTTCAGGTTATCTACAAGGAAGACCTTGCAGTGTGAGGAAAATGCTGTGTCACCAACAGCACTGCTAGCTCTTCCTCTTCCTGCACCTGTGGGCCCCCCCAGCCAAACAGGTATCCTGCGATAGCTTCCATCCAGGGCCAGTTCTTGCCTTGCTGGGAATGCAGCCTGTGCAACAGTACGGAAGTGCTAGCCGTCTGCAAAAAGAGCAGTATCACTTCTGGGCAGCAAGACTGCCCAAGCCATGAACCTGATATAAGTACAGCTCCATAATGCAAGTGGATAGTGGTGATTGAAAACTCCTTGAAAGGTATTACCTGGGATTAGGAGATGATAGAGGGAGTATAAAGATGTGTTTCCAGGAGACAGATGACTAGATGGTGTTTATAAAATGGAGATTGATACTAGTGTGAAGCCAGTTAAATTGCCAAAAAGAAAATTATCCATTGCATTATTACTGCCACTGAAATATGAACTGCAAAGACTACAGAATTGTAGACTTGTATATCCTGTAGAGGAGAGCACAGACTGGATAAGCAGTCTTGTTATACTGAGAAAGCCACCCAGAAAACAGAATATGCACAAACCCAAAGCCTTTAAACAAATCTTTGAAATGGAATCATTTCCGTCTACCTACGGTTGAGGAGCAATGGTGATCTGCCTACAGTAAGATTTTTTTTTATAGTATGTGATATAAAAAATGGATTCTGGCATGTTGAACTGGATGAAGGATCCAGTTACTTGACAACTTTTGCAGCTCCATTTGGGAGAAACCAGTGGTTAAGGGTGCCAATGGGAATTAGTCCAGCAGAGATCTTCTGGAGCAGATTAACCTAAGCACTGGAGGGCCTGACAGGAATCCAGAGAATGTGCTGATACTAGGAGAGGGTTATAATCCATAACAAACACAACCATGTCATAACTACAAGTTACTGCAATTTTTACAGCGATGCAGATAAAAATATTAAATTGAACCTAGATAAGCTCAGGTTGAGAGTAACCAAATGCCATACATTGGACATTTGTTTACCTCCAAAGGCCTGAAAGCATACCTAGATAAAGTGAGAAAAGTTAGAGAAATGCCAAGACCGAAGTTTGTTAAAGGAGTCCTGAGATTCTTGGGAATGGTCAGTTATTTAGGAAAGTTTTCAACCATTTGTCTGAGAGTTGCAAGATCCTGAGACAGCTGACACATTGAGACACATTGTGAGAGTGGACAGACCAATACAAGCAAGCCTTCTGGAAAGTAAAAGGAGTGCTTGGAAGGGCTCCCGATGCACAGTAACCCCGATGCTGCGAAGTGATGTATCTGAGTTGTGTCTGGGGTCTACCATTCTGGAATGGGGACAACCTGTTGCATTCACTAGGAGAGTTTTGTCCATGACAGAGAAGGGGTATGTTCAGATTGGAAAAAAGGTTGTTAGGGTTAGCAATACACTTTTTTGGAATGGAAAAATTTCACTAGTCCATCTAGTTGCACTATGGACATACAATCTGACCTCATACCTCTTGAAAACATTTGGCGAAAGTCATTACGCGGCAGATGATGTGACTTCAGAGATACAATGTACATGTAAGCAGTGTCAGGAATGAGATATATTCTGACATCTGGTGGCGA
>ML677354.1:3365749-3530947 GCA_007922305.1 Dermatemys mawii
AACCCGGCCCTTGTTGCTGCCAACTCTGATGGGCAGAAGGGTTACATACAGATCCCCAGGCAGAGACTGGTGTTGGTGGACACCTAGAGCTATGCATGCCTGACAGAATCCAGCAAGGAGGGATCCACAGAGGCCAAGGTGAAGACAATAGATATGGTACAGCACTTGCCTGTCTTGGAAGAGAGGTTGAGAGAAGTACATGAAAAGACAGAATGCTGCAGATTTTGAAACTCATTGCTGGTCATCCTTATAGCATCACAAAAGACCAAGTACCTAAAGAGAGAACACCATTCTTTCAGGTAAGAGACAAGTTGTGTGTACTGAATGGCATTATATTTCGGGGAGAAAGAGGAATTATTTCAGCAGCCTTTAGGAATGAGACTATGCACAGAGTTCATTAATCAGATCTGGAAATTGAAGGTTGCCTAGGGTGAGCCAGGGAGACTCTATACTGTCCAGGAATGAATGAGCAATTATGGATTTTCATGAAAAATATGATGATCCTGGGAAGACCACCAACTGCAAGAGACCCTGTAGCAATACAAAGTTCCAGAAAGACCATGGACAAAGTTGGAAATGGATTTGTGTATCTTTGGAGGCAAAAGTTACATGATCATTATAGACTATTTTTACAATTTCTGGGAGATAGACTATAGGCATGCACAGGATCCAGAACAGTCACATGGAAGATAAAAGCACACTTTGCTTGGTATTGGATACTGGATATCACATGTTTCAATAATGGGCCACAGTTTCTTTCAAAAGGATTCTGGAAGTTCAGTTACTGAGAGTCTGATCACATAACATCTTCACTAGCGTATCCTCAAAGCAATGGCAAAGCAGGATCAGTATTAAAAACTGCTAAGAAACTATTGAAAAAAGCAAAAGCTGCAGAGGCTGTCCCATACTTAGCATTACTAGATCACAGGAATACTCCCTTGCAAGGCCTAAATTCTTGTTTGGCCCAAAGATTGATGAGCTGGAGAACAAAGATACTCTGACAACCGGAAGGTTGTTAGAGCCTGAGTACTCGGTTGCTTCAATGGTGAACTAGGGAAAAAACAACAAATTTAACGAGTGCTTTACTACGAGTGTCAGAGATCTGTCAGATCTGGAGTTGAGTAATAAAGCGCATATATAACTATTAACAAAACAGGATAAGTTCTGCCACAAAGCTACAGTGGTACAAACAGAAAACCAAAGATCATGTCAATGGCAAATGGGCAATGGCCAGACAGTGAAGTGAAACTGTAAGCACCTCAGGAAAATAAACAAAACCTCTAAGCATAGTACACACAACACGTTTTAGCATTCTACAGTAGGAGAATCCCAATCCAGATTTGTTAGAAGTGGACAATATCAGGGGTATGCCAGAGGAAAGACAGGAGGAAGAGGGTGTTCTGATAAAGACTCCAGCAACACCAAGATGTTGGTTGACCAGACTGGAGGAAGACAGCACCAGAGAGTCATCAGTGAACCATACTGTACTAGAGGAGAGTGAATTGCTAAAAGACCTACAAACTGTCATCTGAGAGAGTTTGTGTGATGGACTTGAACCTTGTACAGGCATATAGCTAGATAAATGAATAAGATGTGAATGCAGCAATGGCAAGAATAGTCAGCATCTGAAAGGAATACATTTGATTATTTCATGAATTATTGCTGGGGTGATTGACAGTTTTCTTTTAAAAGAGAAGAAGAGTAACAATATGAAAGTGCTAGCAGACCCTTTCAGGCAGCATACTGTTTCCTGGTGTGGGGGAGGAACTATTTGGGAGCAATAGCTCCTGGGGAACTGCCTGAGAAGTCATGAGAATGAAGAAACATGTTGTAAGCAGACACAATAATACTGGAGTTTGTTAAATGACTCTGTGCCCGAGTGGGATCTTGCACAGCAGAAGATCTAGACACAATGAAGTATAAAACACTGCATATCACTGCTGCTGAAAGCCAGGCAGGAGGAACCACCTTAAAACAGCTTTGAAATTTTACTATGCATAAGAAAAAAGCTGCTTTCCCTTAATTTTTTTAGTAATTTACGTTTAACGCAATACTGTGCTGTATTTGCTTTTTTATTGTCTCTGCCTGATTGCATACTTTCAATTCCAAAGAGGTGTGTGGGTTGACTGGTCAACTGGTTGACTGCTGTGTGAGAATTAGTTTGCCCCATGAGGAGTTATCTCCTTTTGGACTGGAGACCTACAGGGAACATCTAGACATTACAGGAAATGGTGTTGATGTTTCAGTTGGTGCCACTCGTGGTCAAATTGCAAGTCGGGTATGCCACTCTTCCTGCAGCTTCATCTGGATAGGGTCTAATCTTTTTTCTGCTTCCCGATTGGAAGGCTGAAACTTTTTAAACAGAAGAATAGCTAATAGGGAATAACAAATAGCAAATACTCTTGTTTGCACTCAAATACTTTAGTATTAATTTTTGTTATATCATAGCTTCTAAAAGCACGAATTGTGGATCAGGCCTTCCCTGTGCCAAGTGCTGTACAAGGAGAGAACAAAAGACACTTCATGCCCCAAAGAGCTTCCAATCTAAATCTAAAACAAGAGACAACAGATGCCTACAGCCAGGCGAGGGAATAGAATGAAATAACAAGACGGTATTGGTCAGCAGGACAGCTACTGGTCTCAGCACACCAGCAGCCCAACCAATGTAAAATTTTCTGTTGGCATGCCAGCAAAGGAGAGTTTTAAGCAGGGATTTGAATGAGAACAGTGCAGTGACTTTGTAGATTTTATAGGGAGTGCCTCCCAAGCATGATAGCATCAGGGAAAGTGATTGAAAACTGGACAAGTGGGTGACGGAGGCTGACGTCATGGGCCAATCAGAGAAATGACAGGTAGGATGAAAGTAGGTCAAGAAGGACATTGAAAGTGAAGACAAATAACTTATGTTTGGTGTGATAGAGAACAGGGAGCCAATGGAGGGTTTCAAAAATGGGGGGGATGTGGTCAAAGTGATGGACTCAGAAAATTTGCAGCAGCATTCTGAATGGATATGAACAGGGCAAGGTGGCCTTCAGTCAGGGATTCGTTCCCCAAACAGTCATGTGAACAAAACCCCATTTGCGTGAATGTTTAAGAGTAGTGAACCAAGGGCATGAATGTGGGCAAACTAAACAGTCCTGCATAATTCAAATAAATATTGACATATACTGTATTTGCAATATTCAACCAGCTCTAGTGAAAAGGATTCAGGGGGTTCCACTGGGATGGAGACCCAAAAGTTCAGACATCCAATCTATCTGAAGTCCTCTTCTGGGTGCAAATGTAGACCGAAAATCTTCTTGAATGACCCTTTCTTCCAAGATTTATGGTGTTGCCTGCTCCCCAGTATGGCCAGAAATACTGAGCAGCCAGCTTGTCTCATGGCATTTCCCTGCTTTCAGTCCCAGAGGAAGCCCAGACATGCAGAGACTGCAAAAATGAAAAATTAATCAAGAAAAGCTTAACTTTAAATTCCAAAAAAAGGTTTGGATCATTTATTCTGAATAATTGAAATAGTTTCTTCTTGTAAATACTGTATAATTTCTGCTGACTGTTATTTTGCACAGTTATTTGTACTCTTGTTTGTTAAGAACTTTGCACATGAAAAGAGTTATAAATGCTGAGTTGAATTATTATTACTACTGTGCATTTTGGATGAAATTCACCTTGTAAAAGGCCCACCCAAGACATTTGCTCCATTAAGGCCTATTTGGAGGGCTTAAGTGATTCATAGGCTTTGCACAGGCCCTCTGAATGAAGGTGAATTTCACTCTGCATGTACATGTACATATGGCATGAAACCAACTGGGACAAAATTACAGAAGAAGATTTAGTTTGAGGTTTGGTTGAAAATTGTGTAGATTTTTATAGTGAGAAGGGATCATTATTGATCACCTAGTCTGACTTCCTGCATTGCACTGATCAGAGAACCTCCCCAATAAACTCAGCATCAAGTCCATAATGTCTGTTGGACCTAAAGACTCTTTTAGGAAGCTAGCCCATCTTGATTTAAAGACCTCACATGTTAGGGATTCCATCACATCCCTTGGCAAGTTGTTTCAATGGCTAATCAATCCATTGTTAAAAACGAGTGCTTTATTTCCTGTGTATTCACATATATTTATAAGCCCTGGGTCACGTTCTCTGCTGATGTGAATCTACTGACTTCAGCTGAGTTATCCCAGCAGAGACTTTGATCTAATAATGTAATACTCCATTTCTCAGGTCCAGGATGCATTGAAATGTCTCATCTTTTGTACCAACTTGTAGTCTTTAAGCCCTGGTTCACCCAAGGTAATGTACGATGACCTAGCTATGTAAGTGACTACACTAAAATTTTGCACCTGCTATCCTGACTTAATAATTCCACAAAAGGCATAGAGTCCATGTCGATGTAGTTAGTTGGAGGCAGAGTCAGTGTAGACACTGTGTTGCTTATATCAGCTATTGCTGGCTTTCAGAAACCATCTCAGAATGCCCTACCCTGACAGTTCAATCAGTGCAAGTGCTCCTTGTGAGGACACACACTGCTGACTTAAAGAGCAAAGTGTGGAAATGCATAAGCGATGTAATTACTGTGGTGACTGTACGGTGACAAAGTTAAGTCAACTTAATTTTGGACTGTAGACTTGGCCTTAATGAACGACATTGGACATTTGCACCACAGTTGTCTCAGCTGGAACTAGCTCCTATCAAAACTCTTGGTTACATAGAGTGGGAATATTTTTGTAACAAATTTTAAAAATGCTTAAGTTCTGTAATATAAAAGACCAGACATTTCCCTGTTTACAGTTCTAAGGACTTGCCGATGCTCCTACATGCAAAAATTGCAAGGTATTTTTTCTTCACTTTGTGATGGGTTGACCCCAGTGGCAGCTCGTTCGCACCAAGGAACATGGTTTGAGTCCCAATACGAAAGAGAGGATTTCTTCAGCTTGAATCCACGTGTGTAGGCTTGTATCAGCCAAGGATCACGTTGCACGAAAAGTCAGCGACATAAAGAATGTAAATACATTGAAAAGCAGAACAAGTGTTGAAAAGGGAGATATATTAGCTAGTAAAACAGACAGTGCCTCAGCTAGTAAAGATGTAAAACTTATCAAGAGAAATATAAGAGAGGCAGTAAAGAAAAGGATTTATACATAGGAAAGTTGGAGGTATAAGAAAAGCTACAAGTAATTGCAAAAATATCCAGTGAGGGAATTTTGTTGGAGAAAATGTGGAGAATGTTTACATAAGGGGAAGGTTATTTCTCTTAAGGGAATAAAGAGCATGTGGAGAAACCAAGCATGCAGGCTAATGGTTTATATTTACTAATGTGGTTTTTAGGAGGTTCTAATCAGACCCCCAACAGTTTCTGTGTTTTTATGGTGGCAGCATGGCTGGCTGTAACATTGCCAGTTGGTCGCAGCATCTAATCTCAGATGGGAGAAAAGAAGAAAGGACAAGATGAAAGATTTTACTTTGGTTTGCTTGTGCCCCCATGACCAACTTCAACCACTAGAGCTAAAGCACTGAGGCACAGAATCTCCAAGCTATTTAGGTGTCAAACTCCCTTTGAAATCAGGGAACAGTAGCAGATGGCAATCCTCTGTGGAGCAGCCATGATGCCTGTGTGGTTAGAGACTTGTAACGTGAGCTAGACATGCACCAAGGAACCCTTCTTTCCGGGTGAGCATGTTGGATGCAGCATATGCTTAGACCAGCAGCAATGAATTCTATGAGCCAACGTTCCTTGGGATGGCGGACAGTTTGAAACAGAGAGCTGCTGAGAGCTAAGGAGGGCTGGCTGTAGCTGTAGAAGGGGCTTGTTACTACGTATGCTATAGCTGATGAATTTCTCCTAGTCTCAAGTCTTTGTCATATGAAAATCCATGAGCATTTTGCCACTGATGTCAATGGGACTATGATTTGCCCCTTTGGACCCAGACTATGAAAGGCTCCCGCATGGCTTCCCAGGAGCAGAGGGCAAAACAATTCCCTCCATCCCCTGTGCATGGCTGCACGCTGAGGATTATGTAATTGTCAATACAAGGTTTTGTGCACCTTCCTATGAAGCAGGTGGCACTGGTTCTGTGAGAGACAGGATGCTGGACTAGATGGATCACTTGTCTCAAGTGTTCTGCCTGTTTGTATGAGTCCTGACAGGTTCTGAGCTATTTATAAGAACTGTGACTATGAGCTGACTTGAGATGTTAGGTCAGTGGGATGCTGGTTTTCTGCAACTGGTTTGCAATACAGGAATGTACCTGGCTGCCTGATCTAATACACACAATAGACCACACCCACCTAAATAAATAATGGGTCATTTGAGCCTCTTTATTAAGAGACCAAAGCACAAAGGTGGAAGAAGAAGCAGGAGCTTTTAGGTACAGAGCCAAATTCTGCCTTTAGTTACAATAGTGATAGGACCCCATCCTGAATGGTGCTGGCACCTTGTGACTAGAAGCAGCTGAGGGTGCTGAGAAATTTCCAAGACTTTGCTCATACCTGGATGAATTCCACGGAAGTCAATGGATTTACCCTTGATTTATACCGATTTTAGGGCCCAGTGTGACTCCTGTTTGAATTCAATGGGATGTATAAATGGAATTGGAGGGACCCTTAGTGAAAACAGAAAGTGACCCATAGTGATTTACAAGTACAGAAGATGACTTTGGAAGTATTAAGGAAAGGGTGTTGAACAAAAATGCCAGTTTAAATATGGAATGAAAGACCCATGCAAATATACCATGGGCCAAACTTTGCCACCCTTACTCAAGCAATGGGAAAACGAGAGTTGTTTCACAAAATTTGGCTCTATTTGTATACGTAATACCTCATGTTTAGGAAATGCCATAAATCTGATGGCATGACAATAATTTTGAGATTCTATTAAAGTCTCTTAAGGGGAAAAGTCCTATAGAATTTAATATGGATGAGGTCCCCTGGTATTCTATAGAAATGTAATGTGGGCTTACTCTAAAACATATATAATATAACAGAATAATTAGGCCATCCTGTCAAATTTGATAGGAACATTATTTTCTATAAAATTCTACAGAATGGCTTTAAAATTTCCACAGAAAAGATATAATACTCAATTAAATTACACAAGTCTTTTCTAATAGTAATATCTAGCTGTTAGGGAGTGCTTTACATCCACAGGTCTCAAAGCGCTTTAGACAGAAGGTCTTTGTCATTGTCCCCATTCCACAGACACCCATTAGGTAGCTAGGATTGGAACCCAGGATTTCTAAATCCCAGCTCAGCGGGCTGGCCACTAGGTTACACTGCTTCTCTCCGCTATAATGGAAAGAACAGTTTTCTTCTAATTTTGTTATATTCCAGCACTACAGAACAGCTAGTTATTACTGTTAGGAAAGAGACAGATTGACACACAGGCCTGCAGTGTTAAATGTGCATAAGCCAAGGTGATTGTTCACTTTTTCACCAGCAGAGTATCCAAGGCATACATATCACCTGAGGATTGCATGTATGCTCATATCTTTGTGCATGGATGACATTGAGTTGCGTCTATGCATCATGCAGTCTGTGTGCACATCTTTGGTGAATGTGTGATGGCCATCCTCTTGGCTGACACGTTGGGATTGAATCAGGGATGTCCAAAGCCAGTGATGGATTTAGAATTAGTAGGGCCCTGTGCGCAGCTTCATTTTCACCCCTCCCACTCTCCTCGGGACCCAGCCAAGAAAAAGAACATTCTCTCTTATCTCCCTCATCCCATTTTTCATTCCTTTTATCTTCCTCCTCCTCCTATATTATAAATAACAGGAAGCAAATGAAAATAAGGTGAGGTACCTTGATTATTTTTGTAGTCTATCTTTTTTCCCACAGACCATTTGAAAATTGTTGAGGGTCTTGGCGGACCACTTCATGATCCTTCCAAATGTTGTTTGTACTGTTAGCTGACTATTGTAAAGTGCTTTTATAAAAAAAAAAAGTAGTAATTTTTCTTTGGTCCATCTGAATGGAGAACTTGGACCACAGAAGTTTGAGAACTTCTGGTCTAGATGAAAACTTGTATTTGCTTTCCTTAGCATGAAACGTGTAAAAATAAAAAGTATAGATGACACATGAATGGAAAAATAAAAGTTAACTTCCTCTGAAGAAACTTACTCAATTTGAAAAAAAAAATTATTCAGATAGCTTTTTGTCTACACTTTTTCTTTACAAAATAGTAAATTAAGGCATCATAAGTAATATTTTGTAAAGAGGCACTTCCAATTGTCAATATTGCTGAATTTGTCAAATGTTCCTGACTCCTCATATTTCACAAATTATTTTTAACTCATTTCAATACAGAAAAAGAACGTTTACCAGAAGCACTTGTGACAGATATTGTTAAAAATATTTTCAGAATGGTTTCTACATTTGGAAAGGTTGCCCACAAACTGTCATATACAAGTCTGTACAAATCAACTGGTGGTCTCAACACACAAACGTCATCATTTTCGATAAAATGAATGCAATGTTTCACTTCATCTTCAAAAAGATTTGTGTCTATGTCCTCCCGGTAGAAATCACTTAATTTCTTACTGTAGTGGCTTTAGCATTTTCATCCATACTTCTGTCAAAAAAAAAAAAAAAAGCAAAATAAATCAACTGTTTTCTTTAGAGATTCACCTCTACTCTGTAATTGTGCTATTATTGTGTCACAAATAATAGTGACGGTCTTAATGATGATCTTCTCTTTAAATTGATTTCATTGTCTCTAGTTTCATCGAAAAATAACGTCCTGCTTTTTTATGCTTCTCATCAGCTATATTAGAGGAACCTATATTTCTGTTAATGTTCGTTCCTCTGCTTGCTATAGTCATTTTGAACTTCCATGACAAAACTTTTAACTGAGGCTAACAATTGTCCAGCATACTATAAATTTCTATCGACCTTTCACAGTAATTTGCTGATGGTGTTAATTCTTTGAAGTAAATGGTTCCACAAAAGAATAAAAACAGCAATACTGTACTTTTCCAAAACTTTTCTGTTAAGGATTTTGCTTCCGTTTTCACACACGGTTTTTCAGAATTTGATGTGGTTACGTCTAATAAGATTTTCTTTATATCACCATAGCTCATTTTCAAAGCCAAACCAGCATCTGCATGAGCAGACCACCTGGTGTTATGAATTCTTTTGACTGTCAAATGTTTTTCATTTGGCTGCTACAAGAGTGATTGTAGCACACTCCACTGTTGCATGGAAACAAAACAAAACAAAAGGCATACACGTTTTGAACAAAGTCAAAAAAAGTATAGCTCCCTCACAAGGTTAGCTGCCGCACTGCAGATTAAATTTAAGGAATAGCTGGAACATGGTATGAATAAAATAGGGGCTTGCATTGTTCAGTGTTTTCTGTAGACCTGAATATTTTCCTACCATATTTGTGACGTTATCAAAGCTCTGCCCACAACATTTTTTGAAGTCCAATCCATTTCCAAAACAGTTGTCTCTCTACATTCAGAAGTATGAGAGTTTAGTTGGACAAAACAAAGAAATCACTCTACAACTACACCATTGCCAGTTGCATATCTTAAAATAATGTTAATTGGTTACATGACTCACATCTGGTGTTGAATTGACTATTATGGAATAGTACTTGGCATCCTTTACTTCATCAGTGAATTGGGTTCTGAGCCACTCAGCCATTATAAAAAGAACAGGAGTACTTGTGGCATCTTAGAGACTAACATTTATTATAGTGATGAATTCATTGTAGGTTTGGTACGTTAAATAGTTGGTCTTACCTGAACCACAATATTGATATTTTTTCAAATGTTCTTTGAGAAAATCGTCACATTCTGTATGATATTTAAAGCAGATTAAAAAATTACCTTTTTGATTTGACGGTGATGACTCATGTCCTCTTAGAGGTAGCCCCAAAGAAGACAGCAGTTTGACTATGGCAACAACACATCTCAGCACTTTCCGCCAATAAAAACACTCATTTTCAAACTGAGCGGATAACACAGAATCAATTCTTCCAGATAATTTACACCTTTGAACAAACTTACAAATAGCTTTAATATGAGCTTTGGAAGGTTCATGATCAGCATTATGTCTTGCAATGTTTCTCCGATTAGAGTGCCCATTGATGAATGTTTGTTTTCCTTTCCTATTATCAGGGAATAGTTTGCAAACATAACAGTAGACTGCTTTAGTGGTTTCCAAAAAATCAACCAAATTCTCATTTCTATTGTCTCATTTTTCTTCTTCCTTAGAAAATGGGACTCATGAAGTCCTCTAAATTTTCATCCTCCAACCTCATATTCTTTTCTAAAATTTTCCATATTACCTATACTTTTTGGTTTATTTACTAAGAAGTATTCTATCATATCCAATAAACAGATTTTGGCCATAATGTATAGTCTTCAGGGTAGGTTTCTTCCCTTATTTTGACAAAATTACCAATATTTTGTAGCTCCATTGTCACTTCAGAATCCACTTGTTCAACTTTTGCAGTCATTGTGATATCCTCACAGCTTGGCAAGTGATCAAATAATTCAGATGTTTTCTCACCCATACGTTTTGATGAATGTCCACTATTCAATACTTCACATTTTTTTAAAAATAAGATAACAAACTGTCTTTTTACTTAGCTTCATCTTCTTGCCTCTCCTTCAATTTTTTGTGTTTTTGACTGCCAGACTCAGTGTCACTTCATTATTGCTAAAAAACTGACCTTGATTTTAGGCAGATTAAAAAAGTTTGAAAGAACAGAGGTATAGCTACGGCTGGGCCTGGAAGGGCTGGGGACCACCCTATTAGGTTTAATGCAGTTAATCCTGCGTTTTTATCAGGCTCTGTAAAAATGGGATTTTGAACCATTACATACCATTGACAATCATAGGAATTGTTTCAAAGTATGGGGGAAGGTGCTTTCGTTCAATTGGATAATTGGTCAGGCAGAAAGACTTTGATTGGAAAATGATGATTTCCCTTAGTTGCTGTTATGCTATTGCCGAGAGTGAAAAAATGGTGAAGCAAAATTCTTTGCTAGATTACTTCAAAAAAACACATTTAGAGCACAGTGTGCAGAATAAGTTCACAGGATGCAGAAAGCCTGGACTGCTTTGTGACTTGCAATGATTATTCAGACAATTGTCAGATTTGTACTGAATTTTGGAATCCCCTGTTGTTGGGGGCCCCGTGCCACCGCACGGTTTGTTTCACGGTAAATCTACCACTGTCCAGAGCTAAAAAGCCAAGGCGCTATAGTGCAGCACTCTAACAATTCATATCCTCTGCTGATCCTCAGTGAGGGGGACTTGTAACACACACTCACCAGCAAGTTATACATGCACCTAAATGTAGATCTCCAGGAGGATGCTATGGCCCTAGGTGTATTGCATGTGGCTAAGCATGGCCTAAATAGGGAGCTGGATGCTAGCAGATTAGGATTGTCTTCCTGGCTCTGCCACAGACACATTATATAGCCTTTGTCAAGTCACTTAATCTCTGTGTCCAGTTTACTGCTCTGTAAGAGTGAGCAATGATGTGTACCTCATAAGGATGTTGGAAGGCTTCTTTGATTTTTGCTAAATGCTTTGTTGAGTGGGAAGCTCCTGAGAATAAAAAGTGTGTCCACTGCCCTGAGATGGAATGATGGAACAGGTAGGGGAGAGGAAATTCAAAATCAGCTGTAAGGTTAGTGGCTTGGGGTGGCTTAAATATAAATACAACCCTGCCCATTGCACCTGCCCACCATTTAGCCTTGCTGCAGGAGTGTATGTGGTCAGTGGTGCCCTCTAGTGTTGAGTAGGTGGTACTTTTAGGAAGAGGTGGATACAGTTGTGTGCAACACCTGGGAAAAGGTAAATAGAATGGCTAGTCATAAATCTTACTGTGAAATGAGACAATAATTGAGACTGGCAGACCCTTGTATGTAACACAAGTGTGGAGTGAGAGAAATACAGGCACCAGCGTGAAGGAAAAACACCTATTTGACAATAAAGTTTTTTTCCTTGATGTGTGCATTTTCCCCCATCCTTTTCCAATAGCTGAGACACACAGGTGAGAGCAGAGATGGGCTCTCTTGGAAATCAGCAGAAGGGAATGCTTTTTACTTTTGCTTTCATTGTTCTATAGACAGGCAGGAAGTGTTTTGACAGCAGGTGCCATTTTCAAGGAGAAACCCTGAGAGACATGGCTGGGAGAAAGCAAAGTGATGTGTAAATACATGGGAATTAGTATTAATGATGATGATATTAATAACAATGGAATGCCTTTAGGCTTCTGAACTATATGCATCAAAGGAGTGATCAAGAAAGAGAATAGACCCTGCAGCCGGACAACTGGGTGAAATCTGCTTATGTCATAGGCAGAAGGGGTGACTTTCTGGTTTCAAAATGAACCACACAAAACCACAAAGCAACTTACCAAAAAAGGGAATGAAAAGTTTTGGTCCTCGAGCCTGAAGGAGGCTATGGATGAATTCTGGGAGGGGCTGAGAGGAGGAACTCCAGAGCGATGGGCCTTCGATGGAGGAGACTCTGCCATCTGACCTGAGCGAACAGGGTTCACCTTCCTCTGCAGCATGGGGCCCAGGTCACTAGTGTAAATGGTGGATTCTCTGTAACCTGAATTCTTTAAATCATGATCTGAGGACTTCAGTGACTCAGCCAGAGGGGATGGGTCTATCACAGGAGCGAGTAGGTGAGGTTCTGTGGCCCGCATTGTGCAGGAGGCCAGACTAGATTAGTGGTGGGCAACCTGTGGCCCATAGGCCCCATGTGGCCCATCAGGATAATTTGCTGGTGGACTGCCAGACCATTTGTTTACATTTGCACAGCTGCCCCCAGCTCCCAGTGGCCAATGGGAGCTGTGGGAAGTGGTGCAGGTCGTGGACGGAGTGAGGGTTGAGCACCTCCAGGGCCCAGAGAAAACCAGCACCTGTGGGTGCATCATATACTCTTCCTGCATCAGCGCCCCTACGGTGTAGGCGCTGAGCCAATGGGAAGACTCCCTTTAGTGCAAGGGTGCTGGAACAATTTGTGTAGTGGGAGTTCTGAGAGCCATTGAACTGAATTGTAAATCCCGTGTGTAATGGAAATCACTTCACTATGGATGTGGCAGCATCTCCCGCTCCCCTAGTTCCAGCACCTCTGCTCTAATGGTCATTGGATCAGATTCCTAGGGCCTGATTTTCAAAGGTGCTGAGCATAGGGTGACCAGATGTCCCAATTTTATAGGGACAGTCCCAATATTCAGGGCTTGATCTTATATAGGTGCCTATTACCCCCTCCACCCCCATCCCAGTTTTTCACTCTCACTATCTGATCACCCTAGCTGAGCATCTGCAGTGCAATATGTGGATGCTCAGCGTTTCTGCGCATCAAGCTGCTATTGTGGAAGAGAGTGTGAGCCCGTGAGCCTTCCCTTCAATGTCCCCCTTTGGGGATAACAGCCCCAGCAGTGGCTGGTGGGGAAGGTTTCTTGTATCCTTACTCCATCCTACTCACTTGTGCAGAGCCAGGCACAATCTGTTCTAGTACGTTTTGGCTCCTCTTCGTACACCCCCTTTACCAAAATACTTCGTACTGGGTATCTCTCCTTCCCTGCGCGGGCCAACATGGAAATTCTGCCTTTTGAAGATTATCATAAATGAAATATATAATTGCCTAGCAGCCACCCTCTCTGCACTCGCCTTGCCTGAGAATGGGTCGTACCTGTGATCTTAGTATGAACGACATGATCCTGTGAACTTGGCAAATCTGTCAGTGATTCTGTAACGCGCCACGGGCAGAGCAGGGAGTGACTTGTGATTCCAGAAATGGCCATTAGGAGGTGGTGCAGAAGCAGCCACATGCATGTACCCTAGTACCCCCTCAACAGATGAACAACCATCAAAATCCATGCAGTATTTGCCGTGGAAGCTCATTTTCTTTCTGAAAGCCCCTAGAGTGCTTTGGAAGATCCCCTTTCCAAAGACCAGTGCAATAAGAAGTTATTGCTAGACCCATACCTGTTGTGCATTGCCCACAACTGTCAGCAAAGAAAAAGAATATAGACCAGGGGTCGGCAACCTTTCAGAAGTGGTGTGCCGAGTCTACATTTATTCACTCTAATTTAAGGTTCCGTGTGCCAGTAGTACATTTTAATGTTTTTAAAAGGTCTCTTTCTAGAAGTCTAGAATATATAACTAAACCATCGTTGTATGTAAAGTAAATAAGGTTTTCAAAATGTTTAAGAAGCATCATTTAAAATTAAATTAAAATGCAGAGCCCCCCAGACCAGGACCCAGGAAGTGTGAGTGCCACTGCAAATCAGCTCGTGTGCCACCTTCGGCACCTGTGACATAGGTTACCTACCCCTGATATACACATTAATTTGAATGCTATAGACATAGCATAGCTTTGCTGCATTTGATTTTCCCAGTTGTGTTTTCAGTACAGCTTTCTGTATATTGCTATACAAATGACAATACTTTTATCAACACTATCGGGTACAGCAGTATGGGTCAATGCTTATTAACCTGTCTGAAAATGCCCCTTTCACAGCTTCTTCTGTATTGTTTTTTTATTTCTATTACTGTAGGACCTATAGGCCCCAACTGAGATTTGAGTCCCATTGTACAAGTCCCTGCCTTGTACATCTTACAATCTAAATAGACAAGACAGGTGAAGGATAAGAGAGAGGAGGGATTATTATAGTAATTTATAGATGGTGAAATGAGGCATAGAGAGTTTCAGACTGAGATTTTCAAAGCTGACTAGATGATTTAGCCACACAACTCCCATAGTGATGGCTTTGAAAATCTCTTAAGTCCCCAAGGTCACACAGTCAGTGGGAGCTCAGCACTTTTGAAAATCAGGATAATTGTTTAGATGCATAGACTAAGCTAATGAGCTGAACTTTAGGACTAGTACTGGTCAGAATAAGTATTCCCCTCTCCTCCCCACCCCATAGACATTTTAGATCAAAAAAATACTTTTTGTAAAGTTTTCAATCAAAAATTTTGACTTTTTGTCAAAACCCAAAGCCCAAATCTTTTAGTCTGAAAATCAAAAAAATTCAGCCCCATATTCCCAAGAGCTAAAAAAAAATTTTCAGGCTTAGTTTTTAGATTTTTGGTTTTCCAGCAAAAAATTAAAACATTTCTGAGTAAAGCCAACACTTTCCATGATGATTTTCATTTAATTGAAAACTCAGTTGTCTATTGAGGGAAAACGAAAGGTTTAATGGAAAATTTCTGAGCAGCCCAACTTAGGATCCCATTTGTAAAACTCTTTACCATTGATTTTACTGATTTGGATGTGAGTATGCAGGAATTTCAGCTCCATGATTCTTTTTAATTGTAGCAACCCATGTACAATGTGACTCTATTTCCAAAAGGACAGTATCTCTTTTGCACATACAATTTGGATTTGTGTCATTTGTTCCCACAGTTCTGTGTGTGCAACTGAAGTATAGGTACAAATCTCAGTACTTGTGTCACTGAAGAAAGGACAGAACAGGTTCTAAGTAACACAAGCATTCAGATTTTTGCACACATATTTCACTTTGTAGGTGGAAAAAATGGGATACATTTTTTTGCGAACACTGCAGAGGAGTGGCTTCGCTTCAGCCCTTTTGAAAAATGTGCCACTTCATGACAATTTGAACCAAGGTAGGGTCCCGGTGACCGAGTATGTCAGGTGACAATCTGCATCTAGCCCAGGGTTGGGCTAATGAGGGGACCTAACTCAGCAGACTCTAGTCAGGAATTGATATCCCCCCATGATAAATTTAGATAAAAAGAAAAAAAAGTCTTTGTTAAAATTTTCCTTGATTTTTTTCCCCTTTTTTTTATCAAAAAAATCCACAAGGCGATGCTTTTGTAACTTTCAGTAATGAAACGCAAAATGTTTTTATTGCTGAAAACTGAAAATGTTTGGTTTTGGGGTTCTTGGTTTTTCAGTCTCCCCCACCCAAAAAAAAGTTAAGTGAAAACACATTTTCCCCCCACTGTCTCTTGAAATTAAATATTTAGAGGGACATTTTTTGACCAGGTCTACTCTGAAGTCTGTGTTCTGAGTCTTTTGACCCTCTATGCAGACTTCAAAGCCAGCCGGCTGGTTCCCATCATAATATTTAGGCTGTCAGCTTTCGTAGGGCCATCCAACGCAGCAAGACTTCAACACATAAGCTTTTTGCATTGAGGGCTGACTTAAAGCCTACAGACCCATGTGCATAAATCTCTATGTATTGAAACCTGACTTCAGCACATAAAGAACTCATGTGAAGTCAAGCCTTGGGGAACACATCTGACCTTCTAACCAAAGCCCTGCGAAATCTGTGAAAAACAGGGCTCTGCAGATAACAAGAACTTTTAGTGGAAGTTTATGATTCAAGAGGGAGGAAAGATTAGGGAGGGAGGGAGGGAGTGACAAAATCCCCAAAAGGTCCTATAGAATCTAATGAGTTGACATTTCTGAGTGGAGAGGACTCTATAATAGAGTCTCTGTGGATACAAATCCTAGGTCATAAAAACACAAATATACTATCTGATCTATTCTGCTGGCTGCCTGGTAAGGAAATAGATAGCCTAGGAGCAACAAATGAGGGACAATAAAGAGGTAACAATCTAATAAAGTTGTGATAAGCTTCGGCCCCTGTCCCCACTCCAGGCCACCCCAGTCTCAGCCAACTCCTTGAGGGAAAATGCTCCTGGATTTGTCACTATTCACCCCATCCCACTCGGAACCACCTGGTGAAACTCTCGCATTCCAACTCTACTCTCTTGACAGGGCTGATCTACCCCATGACCAGTCTAGCTACACAGGCTGAGTGCCTGGGGCTGGATTTTGGGCCCAAGCCTGATTTGAGTGTTACTGCAGCAGCATCTCTTCCAAAGAACCACACGGGCCTCTGGGGAATGCCAGTTCAGCTGTGCTAGCCGTAAGATGGATGGTATTAGAATGATGTCTCATTGGCTGCTGGCCATTTTAGCCAACCATTTATTATTTTTGAAATGAATCTATTTCTAAAGCTTCTTACGGGTGGTAGAGATATTACTCCCCCGCTCCGCACTTCCAAGGGCCTTGAAATGGATGCGGTGATACACTCTTGGCAACTGTACAGATTGTACCATAGCAAAAATAGCTCTTCTCTGTGTGGGAGGGGAAGGACTCCTTGGCTCTATGTCTCTTGTATTATGGTGGGTGGTTGAATAGTTTTCGAGAGAATTTGAGGCTATAAGTAAATTGTGCCTTGTGCTCCCCCCGCCAATCTCCTTGTATTACATCTCCATGTCAGAAGACTTGGCCTGCTTTATGCTTTGTAATGAGCTGTCCACCCTGGCAAGTGCTCTGTAAGTTCCAGATGGTGATTTGGACTATGCACCCAGGCAGGGGAACAACAACCTCCCTTATGGCCCTATCTGTGCAGTACAGACCTCTCTGGAACAGGTGGGTGGTGTATGGGTTGATCCTTGGTTATACCCTACCCCTCGCACTTGCTGGCCAATCAGCTGTTTGGCGCGGCAAGCCTGGGAGGGGAGGAGAAGGGGGCGGCGTGCTCAGGGAAGGAGGTGAGCTGGGGTGGGGAGCGGTTCTCCTGTGCCCCGCCCCCCACATTACTTGCTGCGGGCGGCCCTCCCTGCGCCCCCCTTGCCCCGGCTCACCTCCACTCCACCGCCTCTCCTGAGCATGTTTTCTGGTGCCCCCAACCACTTGGCGCCCTAGGCGGCCACCTAGTTCACCTAGTGGTTACACCAGCCCTGGACCCAATGGCTTGTTCCTGTCCACTGTCCTGATGCCTACTCAGGAACCTGTTTCAATCAGTGTGCATTTCATGGGACCATTTAGCATCTTGTTGCCATTCCTTCTTGTCGTTTGCATGTGCTGGGAGCTGGGAGTCAGACTAATGAGTTGGTGAAGAATGGAGCCGGTGATGCTAAGTTGACTGTGACAATCTGGAGCAGTACAATGCTCTAAGGGTCTCAAAGGCCATTTACACAAAATCCTCTGAGGCCAGCGGGGACATGGCTGGAAACCAAGATTAGGATCCTGACTTCCACTCCCCTGCTTGAACCTATCTTCTGGAGGAGCATCACCAAAACAGAAGAGTTAGACGCTAAGCTCCTGCTCCTCACAGGGAGATCCCAGGATCCCACTGGCTTATGTGAGGCTTCATGTGAGCAGAGGGGTCCAGTGGTGCAAAGCTTATAGCATGAGTGGGGCCCAAGTGGTGTCTCCTCCCTCTCACAAGGGGGCTCAGCTTCCAGGGATGTTAGCAGGAGGGGAAAAGAGAATCATTGAGTTTCAGTCCAGTGCAGCAGGAACCCAAAGTCCCAGAGACTCAAAGAGATCAAGATGCCTAATTTCCATTGATCCCAATGGAAGTTAGATGCCTAAACCCCTTTGAGTATTTGGACTCAAGACATTGTTATTTTGTAGGACCTGATTTTTCTTACCCATGTAAGACACAAACCATCAACATTCTTTACTGGCTTAAACCTATGATAGCATTTTCCATCTGCTTTGCGGAGATGTAGATGATGAGGTAAGGTGCAAGACAACTGAGAACCAGGCCAGTGATGTTTTCCAAAATGGAAAGGTGGAAATGCTGTCTCTGAATTCTTGCAGTTGCTGTGAACTGGTGCGGCAATATGGTAACAGCACTAAAACAACGAGCTGTGCAAACTGTGGTGTGCAGGGTTTGTTCCCTGTTGGTCATTGGAGGAGGGCTTAAAGATGAAACATGTCTTGCGGATAAGTGTCTGGCGAAAGTCCGAGGCATCAGTATTCCTTTGGGTGAGCCAGTAATATAGTCCTGCTCCAAAACGAAAAGAGGACCCTGAAATATTACAGTTTCCATGGCTGAGACTGTCTGTGCATTTTAAACTAGTTTACACAGCACAGATTTGCTAATGAGGGAAATTTACAATGATCTCTGCTTATTTCTGCAATCTGAGAGAGATTAATGGCTGTATATATCCAAGTCCCTTTATAGACAATTAATCTTCAGCGCAGGTAATGAGTCTTTACTGATTCTGTCACGTAAGGTAATTTCCATTTCTTTCTTTGAGGCATGTTAGATACTTGCTCATTTGCATTTTTTCCCAGTTATCTCAGTGTGACTGAGCTTCTCTCCTTCTAGCAGAGCCAGATTCACTGTAAGTGGGGTAGGGGTGGGGTAGCAGCTCCATGCTTCACTTACATCCTCTGACCACTTCACCAGCATTACTGGATAGAAATCGTTAGGAAACTGGGAACATGCTCATTGAAAACGAGAACCAGCCTCACATACACCCTCAATTTGAATCAGACTGAATGGGACTGTTCAAGGAGTTTTGCTCAAGTCTGGATAATGCACCCTCATCCCCCAAAGATTTTTCGCTGGAAACCTTAGGAGACAGCTTATTTGGATCCATTTTTCTGGCACTGAGGAACAGCTGACCTTTTGGAGTTCTTATCCAAGACCAACTGCTGGGAATATTTCAATATTCACCATTTTGAACCATTTGTAATTGGATGTCGGATCATTTTGAATGCAACTCCTTGTTAGCATAAGGGTAAATATCCCACCTGGATATGCTTCCCAAATTAACAATAGGATTGCATGCAAGTGGCATCCCTGTCTTGCCTCTAACATTGTATCAGCAGGACTTTTTTGACACTGTACCATGGACTCTTACCACTTTGGCACCAAGATCTCCCATGAGCAGCCTGAAGGACTTTCTCCTCCCTCTAGCTCTCTTGCTCCAATTCTTTGTTCCTGACTGGTACTAAAGAGAACCACTGGATCTCTGATTTACAAGGGTAAATCAGCAGAATAGCTCTGCATCTCTTTGCAACCTGCCACTCTATTACAAAGGTGAATTAGAAAATGTTGGAAGCTCTGTTAGTTGGAATCCTTAAAATGGGAACATAAAACGCTGAGGCCAGATTCACAGTTGTGTAAATTAACGCAACTCTATTGAAGTCAATGACACAACTCCAATTTAAAATAGCTGAAGCTCTGATCCTGGAAAATGTACGGTCAGGAACAATCTTGCAATGTTAGAACCATGGACTGGATGATCTAGTAAGTTTTATTCCTACCTCTAACTCATCTCTTCCTGTGAAAAATCGTATCAGTCAGTAAAACACTAATACATACCAGGCAAGCGAGTGGTCCTATAACTCACAAGTAGAGGAGAAGATACATTTATGGTAGATGTTAAAAGGGGCTAAGATCTCCTGATAAGTGCTGAGCATCTGACAGGCATGCTTGACTCGGACTGGGCTGAGATAAGGAACAATGTCATGTAGCCTCTACAAGGGCTGATATGCAGAAAGCATGGCTCAGAACAACTGCGAACGCAAAGTTGTATTGGGTCTGTCCAGAAAGCATTTATTGTGTTCTTTTAAGTATTTATCTGCTGGAGAAGACAAGACAAGGAGCAATATCCCACAGTCTGTGTGCCTAAGCCAGTGGTGGGGAACCTGTGGCCTGTGGGCTGCCATCACCCATCAGGGAAATTCGCTGGTGGGTTGCCAGATCGTTTGTTTACATTTTCACAGCCGCCCGCAGTCCTAATGGCCACGGTTTGCTGTTCCCAGCCACTGTGGGCAGGGGGAAGCCGTGCTAATGTAAACAAATGGTCTGGTGGCCTGCCAGCGGATTACCCTGACGGGCTGCGTGCAGCTTGCAGGCCACAGGTTGCCCACCATTGGACTAAACTGTTCTCATTGTGCTAACAAAAAACATTATCTTTGAAACAGCAAACTGAGCATGTGTCATCCCTTTGAAAGACACATGTTGAAGTGGGTGGTGATTAATTCCAGATATTCCAGCATGTTAGTGTCTTTGTTTTGTCACAGAACTGTGCTGATCAAAAAGAGGGATAAGGGCTATTGTTCTAATAGAAAGTAAATATCTTTCCCTAGCATTTACGTGCTTAATCTCATTCGTTGTTAGAAGCCTTGAAATCCACTGATATGTTTTAGTCTCACTTAAATTAGTCAGGGGTAGATGAAAGTTGGATCATAGAAGGAGATTCAGGCATGGCCTAAATCCCACAATTTCACTGAGTGCTACCCATCCGCAGGCACATCCTAGGAGCTCTGTGGCCCTCTGTTTATCTGCTCTAGAATACCTTTCATCTGGATCCTTCCCTGCTAGGGGACAGTTTATTACCAAGTCCAAAAAGGCTATTTTAATCTTATAGTTGTCAACCGTTTCAATACCCAGACCGAGCCAGCATCTCCCTTCCACATAGCCAGGGTATGGACAGAACTCCCCTCCCATTGAGCCATATGGAAAACGCAGGGTGACTGTAGCCCCCTGCACCACCTCTGTCCTAATCAAACTTGTATGGAGAGAAAAAGAGAGAGGGCCCATATTTATTACACAATACAATCAGGATTATACCATCTGCTGGGGCGACATCCAATTATACTGATATAATTGGGAGCTGATGAACAGGAAGTTAGCAGAACATAAAGAAAGGCTTCATTGGAAGGGGAGTTGGTGATAGTATGGTGGTTTGGTGGTCAGATAATTGAATCCCATAATCAAGATTTTACTGTCTTTTAAAGGCTGCGTAATAAAAATAAAAGATTTCGTAGAGAAACTTACCAATATTAGTTAAGCTTTACATTATCCCTAAGAGGAAGGTAGGTGTTAAACAAGTTCCACTTATGAGACTGATATACTGAAGCAAAGAGAGGGAAAGCAACTTGCTTATTGATTCATAATGAGCAAGTAGAAGATCTCGGAACAGAACCCAGAAGACTTGACTCCCCAGTCACTGCTCTAAATACTGCCACAAAGAATTAAATGCACAAAAATTACTTAAGAAATACGTAAGTAAGTTTTTCATTGATCTTAAGGTGAGATGGGACCATTATGATCAAGTCTGGCTCCCCGTATAACAACAGCTATAGAACCTCAGCCATCAATTTCTGCATCAAGGCCATAATGTTTAATGAATCATTTGAATCAGAAACTATGTAAAATCAAAAGAACTGTGGATTGAATTATGTTGCTTTTCCAGAGTCTTAAGAGTTTGTTTATATGTGTTCCTACATAAAACTAGTTTTTCTGGTGTTTAAAACACCACCACCACCACCAAAAAACAAAACAAAATAACCCAACAACCCTGGAACATTAATCAATAGTTATTCAAAACAAATCACAATACTTCTGACTTCAAATGTTCCTTGACACATTGACTTATGACATGAAGTACAATATATTTCAGAACCCACAGTCTTTCACATCAATTAGAAGGATATGTCTGTGACAGTAATACAAAGTGATTCCTTTCCAATCTAGGAAGGGATCCATATCGGAATAGGTGAACTTCAGTGTGGTGGGAACCAGTGGTATCTCTGGAATCCGGTGTGGATTCCTCTTCTAAATGTCTTCCTGGTCAATAAGAGTGATCACAAAAACAAAGCAGAGGCTGGAAGCCATGATAGTGTCTTGTCACAAGAAATTGTCTTAGGTTGTGGTTAGGGATGGGCATGGTGGTTTGGGTAAAATAAAAGCTTTCAGGGAAACTGAATGACTAGGCGCTCAGTTCAAATCCGACCTGTGCTGACAGCTCCTGACGGTTGTTCAGTGGTTTATAGGAATTGGAGTTCAGTGTCTAAATCTAAATCCCAAGGGGCTTAGTAACTGTCCTCCTTGCTGGCCACTAGTAGAATGGACAGAGATTGAATTGGCCACAGCGTATGAGTTCTCCTAGGAGCAAAGTCTCTGTCCATTGTGCTGTGATGGCCATTAGAGACATCAGTTAATATGATGGGTTTTGTGGCCCTTCCAGGCCATGGTTGAGGCATGTAGTCAGGGCAGTTCTATGTATTTCATGGATAGACAGAGGTCTTCACTCTGTATTTAATTGTCTGTTCATATTTGTGTGTTTTATACAAGCCCAGATGTCACCATCTACATGAATCTTATCTCAAAAACTTCTGCACCATTTGAGACTGACCCCTCCACACCTTGCTCCTCTGTGACTAGATTCTCTGCTGATGTGACTTGACCAATGGTGCTACTCTCTTACACCACCTGGGAATCTGTGGTGTGGGTGTCTGTGTTATTGTCTACTCTATTTAGGCCCCCATCCTGCAAGGACTTGCACACTTGCCTAGCTTTCCAGAGTGAGCAGATTCATTGAAATCAGAGGAATTATGCAGAGTGCATAGAACTAAGCACATTCACAAATTTTTGCAGAATCAAGCCCTCAGACTGAAAGCTTGAGGCTGGCTTCCTAGTATTGACCTGTGTTGTATGACACAGATGCTCAGTAGACAGATGTTATAATGTAATACAGGCTGCTGATCTGGAACTCTTCCTGAATACTACTGAAGTAATCAACCTGTTTGCATATATTGAGGACAGTCTTCTTATTTACAATGCAATCCATGGTGTTGGAAAAAGACAAGGACTTTGGTTCAGAATTTTGCTACAGAATTAAAAGTTCACAGTTTTGTTCTCAGCAACTTCTTTGTATCAGAAACTTCATTTTTTCATGAAATTTTCATTTGAAAATGAACATTTTTTTTTTTGAATATAGTGAATTCAAATTCATGCAGAGTAAGGTCCTATTTGCCATTAAAAAATAGCAAAAATGTACAAGTCTTCCAAGAAATCAGAATTTTTACAAGTGTGACACCAAAAGTAAACCCCTCCATTGAGAGGTTTTCATGCAAAATATTCACAACAAAATCTGAAGTCTGTCAATATTTTTATGGCATTCTTTTCAGGCATGAGAGTTCTGCTATGTGACTTAAGACAAATCAGTTTAATCTCCCTGTCCCTCAGTTTACCCATCTGTCAAATGCGGATAGTGATATTTAAGTGCTTTGAGAAATATGAGTGACAAGTGCTACATATAAAAGTCCTCTGGGTGTCCCTAAGCCTCTCACTGCCAGAAGCTGGGTGATGGGGGATATTCAGTTTATCCTTTCTGATGCATATGGCACAGGCCACTGTTGGAAGACTGGATGCTGGTCTACATTGATCATTGGTCTGACCCAGTATGGACATTCTTATGTTTATTGTCTTATAGGTGCTAGGGAATAATAATTAACATGACCTTAATTGGAGAAAATGTAATTTATGGAATGCCTCCTGTTCATTGCCCTCTGTACACACTGTATAAGTGTGGGTGTGGATCACTCTTAAGTTAGCTGAATTCATACATCACTTGATCTTAGGGCTGGTCTACACAGTAAATGGAATTGAAATAACTATATTGGTTGTATTGCACACCCTTAATTATTTTGGTTTGTATGTACGTGGACAGTTTTATTTCAGTATGAGAGCTCCCCATTTCAGCATAACTTAAGTTGGTTCCTTACCCACTTAACTAAATCAGTGTAAAGGCGCATTCATACCAAAATAAATGCCTGCACAGAGACATAAACTGAAATAACCAAATGTGTGACCTATAACAGATAAAAGTTATGTCAGTTCAAGTGACCATGTACACAATTCCTAAGAGGAAAGCACTACAGTAGAATCCGCTTAATTGGGACACTTCAGGACTGGAACAATTTGGCCCAATTAAGCGGCTGCCCCAATTATGCAAAGTAAGTAAAAAGGTACAGATATACTGTACATGTATAAAACAAAAGACAAACTACCGTTTACTGAGCAACAAAAGTACTGTAATACACGTACTGTAAATTAATTCTGGAAACAAATGGTACAGATCAGAGAAAAATACTTACACTAAGAACAATTTCAATGTAACACATGCATCAAATACTTAACAGTTAATGATGTTGAAAGAATTCATCGAGTGTCCCCTGACATATTCTCTTGATTGACTGCAAGTGAACAAAATCAGTGCAGGTATCTAGTGCAGATATAGGGCTGCCTTCATTGCCTTCCTGCATGAAGTAGCGTCATAATTCAGCAATAATTTTCCTGACATCCTGGTTAGTCACTCATTGAGGCTCAGGTGTGTTATCTTCATCATCACTTTCCTGGTCTTCTGATGTCTTTTGGTGGTTTGCTGCAATTTGTTCAACAATTTCATCCTCACAATCTTCATTTTCATTTTAACATTGAAGATTATTGTTGACGCATGCAAACTCTTCGTCATTTGTGACATTTGTGACGTGTTGCACTTCCAAAATGACATCATTTTCACTATCTGTCATATCTGTCATATCCAAGCCTGAATGCTTAAAACCACAGTGAGCAAAGCAGTTCTGAATGGTCTTGATGCTTATTTCTCGTCAACTATTGGCGACAAACAGTATTGCTTGTAAAAGGTTAATCCTTGCACTGACTTCCTTGGCTGTTGAAGCTGATGTCAGTAGATTTTCTTCAGTTGCTTCAAGGATGTAGTTTACCAACGTTCCACGATAAAAAATTTGAAGACGTTGTACAATTCCCATGTCCATTGGCTGCGCCAAAGATGTAGTGTTGGGAGGCAGAAATTCCAGATTGATGTTTTTCAAACAATCTAAATGAGGGTGTCCCACACAGTTGTCAAGCAGCAGCATAATTTTTCTTGACTTCGGTTGTAGTTCCACGTCCCAACTCATTAGCCATTTCTTAAAAATTTCAGAAGTCATCCATGCATTTTTGTTAGCATGGTACAGAACTGGTAAACTTTCTATTCTAAGCCCTTTAAAGCATCAAGGCTTAGTGCTTTTCCCAATAAACAACAGCTTCCGTTTATCAGTTCCTGACATGTTTGAACAGCATAATACAGTTACGCGATCCATTGCTTTCTTTGAACCCGAAAGTGTTGCGTGTTTGTAGGTCAGGGAACTGGCCGGCGTGGCATGATAAAACAGGCCTGTTTCATCGGCATTGTAGATGTCATCTGCACAAAATTTCTGAAGCAAGTCAGGTAGTTTTGTGGATTTCCATTGTTCAGCACTTACAGCATCAGCACTGTCCTTCTCGCCGTGTACTTTCTTGAATTTAATGTCATGCCTAGATTTCCATCGAGAGAACCAACCATTTGTCACTTTGAAATCGTTGTGACCCAGCTTTTTAGCTAACTCCTCTGCCTTATTTTTCAGCATTGGACCATTGACACGCACACCTCATCTAGTTACAGTAGAGAACCATTGATTGAGGGCCTCTTCAATGTCTGGATCCTTGCCTTCACGCTTCTGTTTTTGGGATGTTCCCTGTTGTCTTTCGCATAATGCTGATTCCTGTCGCAGTTTATCTTCCTGCTGTATCATGCGTGCAATTGTAGATTTCGGCACTCCAGTTATCTCCGCCAGCCGGCGATGACTGGTGGTAGGCGGCTGTCTTTTGATTTGGTCGAGTAAGGCAATTCTGTTAGCTAGTGTCAAATCTTTCCGTGGCATCTTGGCAGGAGTCTGAAATTTTACAAACTTTACAAAATATTGTGTTGATTGAAACAACGATGACTCAGCGCAGTAATTGGCACTGTAAACAGCGCAGTAAACAGCGATAACAGGGCAGTAATCTGCTGCCACGCCACTGCAGTAATGGCCACCACATCACATGCCACAAGCGCGCCATCTAGCACTCACTGTCCCTATTAAGCGGCATGGTGTCCCAAATAAGCAAAGCAAATTCTGGTTATTTTTTCAATTTGTTTTTGTTCCTTAAGATTTGTCCCAAATAAATGGCTGCTCTGATTAACCGGTGGCCCAATTAACCGGATTCTACTATATACATAAATCCAGACATGGATGATTCAGAAACAAAAACAGATTTAACACATTTCATAAAATATACTACATATATCCTTAGAACAGCATTGAAATACTATTAGATAGACCCGTTTTAATTCAGTGTATGGTACATTAAATTACATAGTTTAAATATGAACTCTCTTCTTTTTTCAGGCGTGTTGGATGTGTTTAAATGTGCCTGCAGGGCAAGGAAAGGTGAAATATAGTCTCCATATGGAAGTTACAAACCATCCACCTCCTCCCTCTTTTTCTCCCTCTCATGCACGTGCATTCACACACACAGTCAATATACAAGAACTTTTAAATCCTGGGGGCCCAAAACAAACTATTACTCACAGGAATATTTCTTACCCATGGGCCCAATCCATCTGCCATTAGTCTAATAGACTCCTGCTGACATCCGTCTGTAATGGACTGGCTGTATAGGAGCAAGGATCACTTGCCTTTATAGGAGAGTGCTCCTGTTCTTTGCCTCCTAAACTTCCCCAACTACCTCCTGCTACTCTACCACACCTGATCATATTTCCCACTCCTATCACTGGGAAACTTTCACTTGTTCTCCCTATATCATCAGAAGAGTAACTACTAGTTACTTAGATGGCAGCAGCAACTGACTTTATTACTGAAAATAATGAGCTGGGTACACTTTGAATTGCTTAATTCAGTCGTGTTCCTTTTTTGCCTAACAAAAGAGAAATAGTCAAGGAGTGGGAGGGCTGATATACCTAAGATCCAATCCTGGCTTCTTCTGTGGCCTTAGAGCTGCCATTGATCCTGGACTGTATAGCAAGTGTCATTTTAAATAATACTGAAACTAATCCTAGCTGCCTAGAGTTGATGTGTGGAAGCATCCAGGCCTGCAGGTTGTTGTAAGGATGAGAGGTGGAAATCTCTCTTCCTTCCCCCTGCAGTCAATTGCCACTACTAGAGAGAAACGGAACATTCTTCCATCCACCCATACCCCTTCTGGGACATAATTCTCTTTCCCTCCCATCTGTCTGGAACTGGGTTGGGCCATTCTCAGGTTTTGATCCTTCTGGTGCTGCTCCTTGTTTGTCAGGGAAGAAACAGAGTGAAATTGACAAGCATCTAGTCAATTACATACACCCTCAAGCCACTGTCAAGAATAGGAAACCTTCCAGGCAGGTATCCTACAGTGAAATCAGGTTCTACTCCGATCTCTTGCTGCCCTGCGGCTTTCTGAAGAGCACCCATGAAACTGATCAGCATCTTGCCGGTTTTACCTCAGAGTTCTTTTGGGGTGGGTGAGTCAGGGGATGGAAACGTGGAGAGTTACAACAAAAAAAAGGAGTCTCATCTCCTGTCTCTTCCCAGTCCCTCTCGTCCCCAACCACACAGGGAGCATCTCATGACTGCAAAGGGGTATTAAGTCTGTACTTCTGTAGCTGTTCAGAAGGCTACTAAGCAGCATAGAAACTGGCCAGAATCTTGCTACGTTCACTGTGCTGATGCCTACGTTCACTGTGCTGATGCCTACATTCACCCACTGGCCAGAGAAATGGGCCTGTTCAGGGTAAGAGTAGTGCATTTTTTCTAGATGATATACCTCTACCCTAAGCAGAGTAAAGAGCCAGGAGTAATTATGGCTACCAGAAGCCTCTCTCTCTTAAAACAAAACAAAACAAAACAAAACAAAAAAAACATTGGGTTGCAAAGGTTAACTTAAAAAAAGTCTGCATCCCAGAAACATATGTACACATCTGGATTAGTAGTTATGAAGATTAATGTAATGCGGAGTGTCAGAATTCCCACTGACATTTACTCAGTTTGTCCAAACAATTTAGCGGTATCCTCCTGCGAATATGAACTGCATTCTGCAGCGTTGTACAGACACTTAACCTCTTAATGCTAATTTCCCTACAGGCACATATGTAGTTTTTTATTCTTTAATTGCTCCTAACAATAAGATCATGCACAAAAATAGCAGAGACTATTCTTGAAGTTTAAGATTAAGTACAGGAAAAATGAGGTTGTACATCCTCTATGGACCCCTCTGGCCCCCAAATTGATTGATACAATTAGGATTCCACAGAGAGTGGGAAATAACTATTGATGATATTTGAGCAAAATTATTCTCTTTGCTTTCATCATCAATACTAAAAACTGTGCTGAGATGCAAAGGCAGCTATAAAAGATTAATAAAAAGATAATTGCCCTTTAAACAAAGCATATCCATTTCCTGTCCTAACACACTGTGGAGTGTTGGTGTCTGCTGTTAAATAGCTGCCCATTCCACTCCAAAGGTGGCTGCATTTCAATATAAAGCCCTTTGGGATCCTTTGGAATGAAAGATGTTATATAAATGTAAGACATTTTTATGGTGATATTCTCAAGCTGGGCTGTGCACAGGTCTCAACATAGAGATTTGGACTCAGAATCTGACATGAGAATATTATTTATTTGGATTTGGGAATAGGATTTTCGCAATATCATAAAGTCAAGAAATATGCCTCTCTTTCTTCCAGTACCCCATTCCCCACTCATTATTTCTCTGACCTTGTCTATACCAATTAATATAGTGAAAGCTGTACAAATCCCCCGCTCCCTCAATGTGGATGCAGTTATATCAGTAGAGAGATGCTTTAGAGTACATCTATGCTACCTGCTGGATCGGGGGGTAGTGTTTGATGTGTCGTGGATCAGTTTATCATGTCTCGTGTAGACGCGATAAATCGATCCCCGAATGTGCTCCCCGTTGACTCGGGAACTCCAGCTCCACAAGAGGAGTAAGCAGAGTTGACAGGTGAGCCACCACGGTTGACTTGCCGCCATGAGGACGGTCAGGTAGGTCGAACTAAGATACTTCAGCTATGCGAATGGCAATAGCTAGCAGTATCATTTATTTCATTATTATATTGCTTTCAGTTTGTACTGGTTCTAGACACAGTGTTGGCATTGATATTAGTTGTATATCCCCAGGTGTGCCAGATACTTCACAAACAAAGAACAAACTCGTCTTTTCCAAAGAGCTTACAATCTAAATATAAGGCAAGCTGCAACAAATGAAAGCAACTTCCTATGGTGCAAAGGAAGCACAGAGGTTCTACAAATACAACATCCTGTGTCTGCCTAGGTACACATTTTGAAGGTACAATCCTATGCATTTGTTGTGTAAAATAAATAAAAAAAAATGTGGTGCTTAGGGAGTGGGGGCATGTGAAACCAAGCTAGGCTAGCTCTAGGGCAGGGACATATTTGGACAGTGAGTCTAACACAACGGGTCTGTGGCCTGGACATGCTGCCATAATACAAATAATAATTAGTAACAATAGTGGTGCAGGGCACTCAACCCACCTCACAGCGCTTTCATCACAATTACTGTTCATGATAATTAATTAAGATACAAATAATTGTTAAGCAGAATTATTTGTAGTATGGTGGTACCTGGAAGTTCTAAACAGGAGTTGCATCCCCATTCTACCAGGAAACTGTATATGCATTTTACAAAAAAGACAGTCCTAGCTTCAAAGACCTTACAGTCTTCATCTAGGAATGGAGACAACAGGAGAAGACAGGTCCAGGACAAGACAATTGTAAGTATAATAAGAAACAACGGTGAGAGCTCACCAATTGCTTGGCCATTGTTGGGTGTTTTATAGGAATCACAGGCATGAGTTTTAAGGAGTGATTTGAGTTAAAATAGTGTAGAGGCTTTGCATGAATTTGCTTGGAGCCCCTCCTGAGCAGAAAGGATGCCCTAGGAGAAAGCAGAAAGGTGTCTATAGGAAAATTTGACTAATGGGTAAGGAAGGTTGGCAAAGAGGGGTGGGGTGGAGGTGGGGTAAAATTGCAGCTCTCCTCTGAAAAGTAGCCCTGTAAAAACAGCCGTGACAGGTTCTGTGTTCTTTGTTTACTGGTGATTTTTGTGTTCAACAAGTTCAGTTTTTTTAAAAAAAAAGAAATGAGGATTTTTTCCCCCTAAATGCCAAACAGAGCTGGTCAGAAATTTTCCAATCAAACTTTTTTTTTAAAATGAAAAATCAAGATTAATTGAAACTGAAACTTTTAACAGGAAATAGTCTTTTGAAATTGTTGAAACTTCCCATTTCAACCTTTTTTTTTCATTTTTTCAACATTTTTCAACATGGCTATGATTTGGGAAGCCACCAAAGGTATGTCTGCTCTCCAGTAAAAAACCCATGGCTGGCCTGTGCCAGGTCCTAGGAGCTTGCGAGGTGGGAGGGTCCCAGAGCTTGGCCTGCAGCCAAAGCCCGAATGGCTACACTGCAATTAAACAGCCCAAGCCCAAGTCAGCTGGCATGGGTCAGCCACCATGTCTAATTGCAGTGTAGACATACCCTGGATGTTTTCTAAGCTTTCTTTTACTTGAACAGTTTTAAATCAGTGGGAGGCAAAAGCAATGGCAGGTCTGAAAACAATAGTTTTGTTTAAAGTGAATTGGAACAAATGATTTAAGGGAAGATGGAGATCAAGCTAGTGAATAAGAAGAATTATCAGAAAACAGGACCGTTAGAAAAAAATACTACTCCTCTGCTCTACACTTATCGTCTCTCTATTCTGCAGATGCATGGGAAAGATTTATTCCTGTACTGGAAACACAGACTCTATACATATAAAATAATAGCAAACATGTAGATCAGCATTACTTACCTCCCAGCAATGTGTGGTCAATTTTCATTTTCTCTGTTCAAATTGTTTCCATTTAATGCCCTTAAGCAGATATGAATTACAGTGAAATAGAAAATGACCCCAAAGTTGGCCTGCTTGATTATTCAATCCAGTCTTTCACAGCTCTGTGTGGCAATGCGCTTTTAATGTGGTAGCCCATATGCCCTGCATATGACTGCGATCTGGCTTCCAAGAGGGTATGTTGTGATGTGCTCATGTGTGCCAATTCACATATCTAAACGTTTTCATAAGGGGAACCCCTTTGTGTAAGTCATCTGGTTGTCAAACAAGACCTGGCTGTGATCCTGGACCTGGCATTAGATGAAATATGTTCACTTTAAACATTTCAGACTGCAACTGATGGGAATGGGCAATTCCTCACTTCATTTTCTCAAGGTTTTAAAACAATAAATGTCAACCCGAGGGCAAACCAAGACAGATTTCAGATTAAAGGGAGAGGGTTTGCTTAGCGTTTATAAATCCGTTACTCCTGACCTCCTTCATATCTCTTAAAACAACGAACCAGGCCAGAATATGTCAGGCGCAATGGGCACTTTTGTCAACACAGCTTTTTCCTTTAGTAGTGTCAGAGAGATTTCAAAAAGAGATTTTTCGGACAGATTCATGATTTGGCATCCCATGGAGAATCTAGTGTTCTTCCAAGCAAAGTTGAAGTCTTGTGTTAGAAAGCTAATAAAGCCAGTTTAAAAGAACCTTTCATCTCTTAGATAACTAAAATACGCCTTTGTTTATTTACTTTTCTCCCTCAATTGCTTTTCCTATCTTGTTTTCATCTGCATATTGCTGAAACTCGTCAACACCTCCAGTCTTCATTTTGGGATGGATGCCTTGGGAGCATAAGTAGAGGCAATTTTCACATGTTGTTTCCCTGTCACTTTTGTTCATTCTGGAGCACACATTGATGACTTGTTTTCAAAAGGCCCAGTTCTCTGTTAGTATAAATGACTTCATTGAAGTCAGATGGGCTATGTCCATTAACTTTACCAGTAAAGAATTTGGCCTGAAGTGTTCCTGATGCACAATCTATGGGCCTGACGTTCTTGTCACTTAAACTGGTGGAAACGAGGAAAAGATTAATTGTATGAATGGAATTATACCCGTGCAAAGTTGGTGCCAATGACAGGAGGGTCAAGTCCCATAGGTGTCCAACTTTTCTGAATGGCATTGCAAGTGGAGCGGGGAGGGAAATAGTTATCATGTCCTGAGAGATTTTTTGTGATTTCAAAATGTTTTCCTGTCCTGAACAGGGACAAAAGTTCAAAATTTTGAACATTTTCACAAACTGATAATCTGAAAAAAACAACAACCCATCAGAGCTGGCCAATCAAAATATTTCATTTTAATAATTGTGAAATGTGTCATTTTGATTGTGACCTTTTTGTATTTTGACCTTTTTTAAAGTATAAATTAATGAAATGTTTGAAATGAAAAGTCATTTTGAACCAGGGAATCCTGAAAATGTCCAAATGGGAAGTTTCCCCAATTTTGAAACGTTGTGTTTTCCCCCCAAAATATTGTAAACTAGATTAGTTGAAACTGACCTATTCCCACCAACAATTTCAATTCATTAGTTCATTCTTGGACTCATGGAGCATAGAGTGCACACTTTAGAACATCCGTTTCCAGAGGGCCCGGTTTCCTGTCAATGTTGTGGCCTGCTCTATATTAAGGCTGAGATGGGTAAGGTCAGAAGCCATGACATCCCTCCAGCATGTGTAGAGCTATCCAAAAAGTCATCTCCGTCCAGCTTTTGTTGGATTGAATGCATAAATCTGGTGGGCTGATATGGACTCTGGCGTAAGGAGCAGATGGCCAACCCACCTTAGATGGCATTGAGTCACTTGGGAGGACGGTGGAGGCTTGTTGATCTGATACCTGGCCTGCTTGTTATTAACATGATGAAACCACGATATGCCTTCAATATGTTGTTGCTGTTGCATGTCTAAAGAGTGCAGCTGGCACATTTGCATTGTTGTGCTGGCCCAGGTTTCACAGCCCTACGAAGGGACAGAAGTCACTGCTGCTTTAATAGATGGGTGTCTTAAGGTCAAGTTGATACATAGCGTTAATACCAGAGAGGTCCCCAAAGAGTGTATATAACCTCTGTTGCCTTGCTGATTCGATGTTTCAGTCAGCAAGGCAACCTCCCTTCTTGGAGGCCAAGATACTCAAATGAGTTGACGAATTGAACTTCTTGTCCACAGATTATGATGGGTCAGGGGCTTCCGCTTCAATGAACTGGCATTTTCTGATGAAAAATGTTTTGGAAAATTACCAACCAGCTCTAATTGCAAATAACATCTTAAGAGCAGCAATGCAGGGTAGCGGACAAGGCATTGGTCTGATTGTCAGAACAGTGGAGTCAATTTCTGACTGTACCACTGGTCTGTGTGACCTTTAAGTTACTTGACCTCTTTGTGCCTGTGTTTCTCCTCCTATCCTTTGTCTGTCTTGTCTGTTTAGACTGTGAGCTCTTTGGAATAGGGAATGCATCTCACTACATGCTTATACAGTGCTAAGCGCAACAGAGCACTGATCTTGGTTTGGGCCTGTAGTTATTACTGTAATACGAATAATTATATACAGTATATGCCAAACCGCAGCAAATGAAAATTTTAGCCATCTAACAATTCATAACTTCTCCTCCTCCACCCAGGGGTGTACGACTGCCCCAGACCACATATTGCCATCTTCAGTCTCCGCTCACGGGGTTGCCAAACTTCCGGCATCCTGGTCCCCAGGCCTCTCCTCCTCTTACTGCGGGGGGAGGGCAGAGTTAAAGTTGCATAATGGTTATGTTAGTGAAATCTGAGCTTTAAGGTAGGGGAATTGAAAATGTTGGGCTGGAACTTGAAGAGAATACAGAGATTGCATCTTCTCAAATATACTTGGTATTATATAGACAATTTGTATAGGCTTCCTTGAGCCCAGAAACACCCCATAAGGAACAGGCCAGTGGTTTGGTTTAGGGCTGTGAGGAATCTCATCACTCCAGACTTTCCCCTGCCCAGGACTTACTGCTAACTTGCTATAAGGTCTTTTCTACTTTGTGCTGTTAAGATTGCTATCTGTGAGATACAAAAAAAGGGACATCAAGGCTGCTCCTGAGGCCATGAAACTGGACAACTGGCAGTGTGCACTGAGCATCCTGACAGATTTCCCAGCTTCCGCAAAAGAGGAATGGTCCAGGGAAAACCTGGACAGGTGGCAGCCCTATCACATGTGCATTTCCTAACATGACTCTAAATCCAAGATTCAGGAATGCAGAGCTGTTTTTCACATCCAGTTATTTCTTTTTAATCATGAAATACTTGACTGGAATGTGGCCGAATGCCACCAAGTACCATTAAAATAAATCATCCATGTTTCAGAACCTCACATAATAACTCAGGCTCAGTAAGTTGTAAGAGAACAACGGGTATTTTACTGAATTCCCCTCAAACAGTTCAGTCACCAGAGTTGCACAGATACAACAGGGAAAACATGTTTTCATCCACTCCCAAATTCAAATGCTCCTCTGAAGCTCCTTGGTGTGCAAAACTGGGCTAGAAATCTCACCCCTGGCTGTAAGGATCCAGGGGACCCTAGAACCCAGGTCTGCCGCACTTGGGAGAGCTGATGTTGCCACATCACAAGGACACAAAGCAAAGCCACCTCCAGGAAGCACTGAGGAAACAGGCACTACTACAGGAACTACCACTTACAGTGTCCAGAATGCCAGCACCCTCTGATTAGCACATGCTCACTATTTAACCCTGGAGAGTACCCCAGGAAGTTGTCTTGGCAACCATACAGACTTCTGTTGTGCTCTGACTCCAGACCTCACCTTGCTTTCTGAGCTCGGACCTTGGCTTGACTCTGACCATGACTTGGCCTCCTGATTCCAGCCTGTTAACTACTTCTGGTCTCCAGTCTCTGACTGCAGCCTGATTCTCACTCTGACTCTTGCCTATTGACCCAGACTCTAGCAAATACTCCACACCTAGTTTGCTGACTCCTGCCTTGTGGCTGTCCTTGACCTGTGGCACCAGTCCAGATATGACTGCTAGGCAAGACTGCCCAAGTCCTTTACACAGGCATTCTCGGGAACTTCCTTTTTTTGAGAGATCCTGTTTCTGAGCATTCTGAAATTGTTTGAGAGCAGGTATTTGTTACAATATCTGAGTTCTCCTTTTTTCTTTTTAACTCCCAAAAGAAACCAGCAAGGGCCTGGAAGAGGCTCATACCACGTCCTCCTCTACTGTACAAGACAGACAGCAACTTTTGTAAATTTCACCCACTGTTCCTTGGTTGATTATTGAAGACAAATCACTTGGATTTATGAACATTAGTGGCAGCAGTGTAGTCTTTAACCTGCTTGCGGGCAATGTTAACCAACATGCAACGTAGCAGTTACGCTGCAAAAGCAAACTAGTGACTTGCATGGCCTGCTGTTCAGCCCACGAACATACACTGAGTTAATTAACTCTTGGTTAAGCAACTAACAAATGGTTCAAAACACAAATTAAACAGTTTCAGAGATGCTTCAGCCCTGATGTGAGGGTAGTTCAGTTTCTGCTTTTGCTGCCAACAAAGATATCAGTGAGTGTCCACTGTACAGATTGTTTTATGTAGTGGAGAATTAATCACTGAGACCGACTTATTTATACCCAGTACTTGAAAAAACCTTCAGATGATAGCAGCATTTCATCACCTCCTACAAGGGACCCAATTCATGGCAATTGTAGAAGTAGCTTTGTTATATGAGTAGCTAACCACTGAGAACTAGATGAGGCCACTAATTTATTTATGCATGTTACTGAGTAGCCTTCAGGCTGTGTCTACACAGTGGAGGCTATACCAGCATAGCTAAGCAGATGCATCCTACACTGACAGAAGGGATTTTTCCATTTGTGTAGGAGTACCACCTCCCTGCATGACAGTGTTCCATTGACATAGCTGTGGCTTCACTGGGCACTGGCATAGTCACACCGGTTAGGGGTGTGGTTGTTTCAAACTTCTGAGTGATGTAACTATGTTGAGTCTTTTAAGTGTTTCAACTATGTTGTAACTTTTAAGCGTAGACTGGCCCTAAGCTGGATGGATTGGACCTGCTGAGCTAGTGGTGAAATATCTGCTCTTCTTTCTCTGCTTCCGGGTAGCACAGAAATGAGTGAACATGGATAGTAAGAAGAAATAACAAAATGTAACCACATTTCTTGAATCTCTGAAAAGATTATGGTTTAATTCAGGCTGGTATCTTTTATCCAGACCTGGTCACTTATTCCTACCCAATGAAACCAGAGACATTTTTCCTGCTCGAATAGTTTTGGTCTCTTCTGAGTTTCTAAACTACAAAAGGAGAGGATATGAGGGATGCAAGAGGGAAAACTGAATTAAAGAGGAAGGAAAGTGAGACTGATACAAATATTAAAATAGGCTAAATGTTATGCATGCTAAACCAGACAATGCTCCCACAGTGGTTCAGAGGAACAAAATGATCTTTCCATGTGTATTTGTCTGATTTCCTAGTTAGGTATCACCAGTTTTATGTGCAGTACAATCCCCCACACAAGGGGTTAAAGATCACAATAATGTTATATCTAGGCAGCAAAATATCCCATGTGTGGGAAGTGGTACGTAACTGCAGTTACACTGCAAAGAGATGTTACATCTGTTGACATACTAAAGAGAATTTCTCTGCTGGGCTCTGTTTTGAAGATGAAGTATTGATTCTTTAACACTGCAGAAATGCTATGAACTTTACTGCAGGTCAATAATCTGAAAAGTAGTTTCATGTACTTCATGTGTGAAATTTAAATAAGGAGGAGCTGGTTGGGAGATTTCATTTGGAAGGGCCTAAAATAAGTCTGTCATGATTGTTGCATCCTCAGTGAAAGCTCTTTATGTCAAACAATGTGATACAATTGGAAAGTGTATATACTAGGACTGAGATTCTCAAAAATGGGAGCCTAAATGTGTAAATCTCTATTTAGGCACTTAAATAAGTGGCCTGATTTACAGATGTGAGTGCAGTGGGAGCTGCTGGGTGCTCAGCACTTCTGAAATTGTAGTCCTTTGGGCACCTAACTATGTGAATAGGAGCTCAGCTTTCGATATCCATTCATGAAGATCTTGGCGTAGGAGCTGCAGGACCAATTTCTGCCCTCAGCTGGACAAAATTTGCTCCAATTACATCAGTCACAAATTGTTTGCCTCTCTCTAGGACTCTAGCGCACAATGAGTGATCTACAGGGCTCTGTAACATGCAGACATGCTGACAGTCTGCCTGAGCAGTCTATAGGGGTCGCTAGCATAGTGTGTGGTCACACTGACAACCTGACTTGAGTGATCCATAGGGCTCTAGCGTTCAACCAGACTGATATCCTGGTAGAGGAGAATGTTAGTTTCACTTCCAGTTTGCATCACCATAATGCAGGGACACAGATGCTGACATTAGTCACGTGGTTACAGAGCAGAATCTTTCCCAGCATTCAACTAGATCCGCAACTGCTGCAGAAAGAAGATATGAGCTGTGATCTGTCTGGTGGAGACAGGACATACTGGGGACGTCAGGATAACGAATTACTCTGTGTGCTGATTCAAGTGAACAGATGAGAGCAAAACTTCCATTCTTTAACGCGGTGTCTCTCCTATACACATCATAGTCTTTGTAGCATTCAATACTGAAGGAAGAAAGGATCAAGAAGGAACACAATGGTGCAGACTGGTGCAAGCCTGAACTTAAAGAAACATCTACCAGGATCCAAAGAAATTTGTTGCCATGTCACTCAGATGTCAGTATGGTGATATTTTCATTGTGATCACCTTGCACACTCAGGCAAACCATTGTATACAGTGTGCCTGCATTTTATAGCTTTAATTTTACACATGCTCAGAGGGTGGGGAATTGCTCATTTCTCACCTGCATCAGCGATCACCAGGCTATATTTGTTCTCTTACCTTTTTTTTGCACTTTCCCCTTCTCCACAATAACAGTCATAATTTATGCTCCCATTGACAGAAACCAAGATGTAAGACCCAACTTGACTCTCTAAGGCAGCCCTGTAAAGTTCTGCTTCCCATGTGTAAGTACATTTTATTTCATACACAGGTAAACACACCCCTAGGTTTTTCATTATCTTCAGTCCCATAAGAAAGGGCGGGTGAGGGGATTTTGTGTCTGAGCTGGTACATTTTAATAACCATCTTACAAGGCTGCTGTAAGGAATATATCCACAAGAGCTGTGTGCAAAGCAGTCTTTCCATTCTACTGTACTTTTTGCTGCTGATTGTTGGGTTTGGTTCATATGGGTTCACATCTCTGACTTTCACTTTATGCTTCAGATTCAAACAAAGTTTAAAACACCAAGTGAAACTCAGTCAAAACCACTGAGTCTCACCTGGTTTCACCTCTAACCCATGAGAAAGCATAAATTTCCTGTGGTTTTGATGTGAAACTACAAATCACAGCCCTGGGTCATTTGAAACTAGGCCCCAAACCACTCAAAATTGGGCCCAGCTTTGCTCGAAAAGTTCATGATTTTTTTTTTTAAAGCAAACTGGTTCTGTATTTTGACTTTGTAGTGAAACATATAAGCTGTCAGATTTCTGGTTAGATGGTAAACACATCACACAGCTCTATGACTATGTCTGCACAGCATACTCCTTTCGGTGGTGTGTAGGGTACCTATGACGGCAAGCCACCCGAGCACAGATATAAATAGCACTGTAGATGGTGAGGCACTGCATAGATGAGTAGAGTAAAGACACTTCTGATCCCTGTGGGTGGTCATATCAACACTACAGACCTATATTGGTACAACTATGTTGCTCAGGGGGTGTGAAAAATTCACACCCCTGAGTGACATAGTTATATTGACCTAATCCCCCTGTGGAGACAACACTGTGACAGGGGAACAGGGGTGAAGGACTCAGTGAAATACGGACTCAGTGAAGGACTCAGTAAAATACGGAGTTCCCCCGCCACCAGCTGTCCTTGAAATCACACCCACTTGGCAGTGATTGTGCAAGAATTTTGGGCTACACTGTGATTTTTCCAGACAAAATACAGCCCTAGCACAAGTAGACTCAGGTTCATTCAAGACAAACAAGTTGTTTTTGCTTGTGCCTAGGATAAATCAGGCCTAACGAGCCAAATTCTTCTCTCTATCAAAAGGTCAACTAATGAGGCTCCAAACTTGATTGGGGCCATTGGATAGATAGTACCACAGTATTAAAAGGATCTCTATGTATGTTCCTAAGGGAGCATAAGCCCTTTGTGACATTATGTGCATCCATTTGTGCATGCCCAATGTGACTTATCTTAAAGGAGTCTGATTGACAAAGGATGGGTGCTCAGCAATGTCTGAATATCAGGCTCCTTTTATGTGTTTCAAGTTGCGGGCCCCTGAAATTGATGCATCCCACATCACTAGTCACTTTGAGAGGCCTTGGTCAAAGAGTTTCCATTCCATCCCTGCCAGGGGCAGAAAGTGGCTCCATTGTAAAGCTTTCTTGCTGTTAGAGTGAAGGAGCTGCAATAATTCAGAGCAGAAACCACCCTGCTGTGCTCCCCACTTTTGTGAACCTGCCTGGCAGGAAAAGGACACCTCTGTGCCCCGTCGTGTTCCTCTCTCAGAGAAACGTGGCTACCCTAGGGTTTTCCCGGAATTCCCACCTTTAACTATGTGGTTTCTTAACCAGTCTTGCAAAAACGCATTTTTTATTGAATGTTATTTTAACCATAAAATGTTTAAGCTGGTCAAATACTTTCCTTTATACTATAGACATCTGAGACTATTAGACATTAACAAGTAAATGTACTTTTTTCCCAACTGCTTGAATCTACTAAGTAGTTTTCTTTGGACTGACTGCTCTTCTAGTCTTCAGAGAAAAACATTGCAGTGATTTGATACTGCATCTCTTCATTATCTGTCTGCTCCACTTGTAGATGGAGATCTATTTTATTTCATAACTAAAAAGAGGACTTTATTTCACAGGGGCTAATTTAATCAAATAGCTCACCAGAGATTCATGGATTTTTAAAGAAAGGAGGGACTATTCTGCTCAGCTAGTCTGACCTCCTGTACAATACTGTCCATAGACTTTCACCCGTTGATTCCTAATTCAAGCTAAAATCTTTCTTACAAAGGCATCCTGTCTTGATTTAAAGGCACCAAGAGACAAAAAGCCACAACGTTCCTTGGTTACTAACATCTAATTAATGAAATTCCAGGCTTGATACCTGAAGTTTAGACTGACTGTTGAGTCAATGTGAAGCATGGGAGAGAGCTCTTTTCATTCAGAATATCACTAGTGGAATCCCCACTGGGTTTCATGGTCTATTATCATCCAATTCTTACAGTCTCAGCCATTTTGACATACAAATTGCACCCAGGTAGAGTATGGCTACAGTAAAGCATGTATCTAAAGAAAAGCCTTGCAAAGAGTCCTAGACCACTGCGAGGACCACCACCCTTTCTATGCAGCTAATCTGTATGCAGCTATTTCATTGGTTGAATGAGGGATACTGCAGAGGCTGCTCTAGCTATAGGTTAACCAGGAAGGCAGCTGCCTAGCATGACAGATTTGCAGGAGAAACAATTTTACACAGTGCCCCAGACCAGCCTACAGGGGTGTGATTGTCAGAGTGCTCTAATGGATGGCACTCTCACTACCCCATGCTGGCGTGCACTTGGTGATGTAGTCTGTGTGATTCAGGCAGGCCACTGGGCAGCCTTGTTTGGAGCAGCCCCAAACCTGTGTACTACAGAGGGTGGGTACCAGATTTGATGGCAGGAAGCAGTTGGAGTCTCTCATCTTGCTGGGCTTGGCAGAGAAGAAGTGAAGTTGGCTGGGCACCTGATACCTACTCCCAACAGGTGTGTGTGGGGACAATGAATCAGGGATTCCCATGCCTCCCCCTAGCCCCAAGCACCCCCCGCCTCCCACACAATCTCCTCCCCACCTGCTGCAGGCACTCAGCACACCCTGCCTCCCCCAGACACCCACCATCCCTAGCCTCCTGCTCTCTCCAGCACTGCCAGTGTAGCTCTCCTGTCTCCTGCTGGGGTGAGAAAGGGGTTAGGTTCTGCTTCCCTGCCACAGCCTCTGAACCTCAGCAACTCAGGGGATCCCTTGTGCCCTATCCCAGAACAGCCTAACCCACAAGTGGACAAGAGCTCCCCTGAGGTCTCCTCTTCCTGCACTCCTCCTGCCTACTCCCCAGTGCCCTTGCCTCTCAGACTGCACACACCAGGCTATGTTGAAGCTGAGAACCCTTGCGTAATACTACTGAATCTGTACAGAAACATTTTACATTTTGCATCTAAAAGCTAGTTAACCCAATACATGTATACGGTAGTGGCCTTGTGTGCATGAGCAGGCAATGTTGTCCTCTAGTGGCTGGCCAAGAGAGGGAGTCACCCTCTAACTCAGTGGGAAAAGACCTGTGGTTTTGAAGCTGAAGGGCTAGAGATCTAGCCTTGGGTGCCCAGGGGTGCTATTTATATAATAGTCGTGTCTATAGATTCGTTACAATGCAGCATCAGTATAATAGAGAGCTGATATTATAATCAGCATATTCAAAGTTACGGTTGCCACAGAAACCACAACTTGGCTCCTTTGTGCATACGTCATAGTTCTGTATTTCATAATGTCTCACATAAAGTTAAATTTTTATGACTCTACTGCAAATAGGCAATACGATTAACACTATGTGTAGTAATACAAAATAGAATACTTCAGTATGTAATGCCTGGGTGACTTAAAGTACGCTGGGCGTACAAGATACAGAACCTGCCCAAACAATGGTGTGATGGGGTGTACTCCCTAAATTGGCCCCCCAAGAGTGGAATTACTCCAGTTAGGCTGAAAATGAGGGAGATTTAGGGTGGAGGCAGCTAATTAGAGGGAAGCTCACCTGTGAGGAACAGGCAGGACTTCTACAAAGCCGGGAGGCTGGCAACAGAGGGGGCTAAAGGGAAGAAGTCTGCAGTCACTTCCCTGGGAGAAGGGAGGTGGATTTGGGAGCGGGCAGAGACAAAGCAGCCTGCAGTCACTCCCTAGGTGGAAGGAGTTTGGGTGGCAGACCCTGAAGAAGGTAGGAGAGCTTAGGGAAAGGCAGCAGGGTTCAGGAAGGAACAGACCTGGGCTGCTGATTAGAGAGTTCCTGAGCTGGAACCTGGAGTATAGGGTGGCTATGGATTCTCCTGGCAGCCACTGAGGGAGTGACACCTTGTATCAGTGAAAGGCATGACTGTCTGAGACTGCTCATGAGAAGGGCCTTAGATGTAGCCCAGGAAGGGGAAACCATGCGGTGACCAGCATGGAGGGACAAGTCACAAAGAGGAGGCTGCAGTTCCTGAAATGAGAGAGGGGCCACATTGAGAGAAAGAGTCAGAGTGACTGAGTGCGACCGTCGGAAGGGGCATTGGCCGGGCAGAGCTAATCCTCAGAACTGCTAGGAGGTGGCACCATCCAGTGATGAATAGAGCATGCTATCAAAACGAGTAAAATAGTTAAGATCTAGTAGCCCATTGACAACATACTGCAAGCTATACAGACATATTCCTTTAATGGAATAACATGCACCCTTCAAAAGGATGGATCTTAAAAGGAGGAAATTGAGTTGGAACAGAGGAGAAAGGTCAGGAATCTCAGGTTTCCTGTTATGTGCTCTTACCTTGATTCCCGGTGGACCCGATGCCGCAAACAGCAACATCTCCCACAAAAGAGCTGTGCACACTCAACTCCATTAGGAGTCCTTACTTTTTTTGTGCCTCACTGTATCTATCTGTGCAATGGGTATATTGCAATAATGCTTATATCACAGGGCTGATGAGATCTTTCATTAAAGAGCTAGGACAAAGTATTGTTTTTAAACATGCTATATTCAATAACTAATTTCTCCTTTGAAATCCATATCAAGGGATACTCGCACACACAAAATACAATGTCTCCAAGGAATCATTATAATCTACTCTGTAAACAGTGCATCTGTTAAGCTGTCCATTTCAATACATTAATTTTAAGAACAGTTACAATTAAAAGAAACATTTTCAAAAGCAGTCTAAAAAAACCCCTCCACCCACATTCAAAGTCTTCTCTATGCAAACACTCAGATTACCATATGCATGTGTGAGCTGGGTAGGTATGTTTTAATGACCTTGTTTGGTCATACAAATGACATTTATGAATGTAAACTTGAATTTGGGTATAGAAAATGCACATAAATACTTTTGAAAGAAAGATTGCAGTGAAGTTTTAAAGGACTTCCTCAGTAATGTCCATTTCATAAATTTGGCCCAGAGTGTTGCAGTTTTTGAGAGCTTACACCATGTACTATTGGCTCTTGATATTGCCCCAGGAATCATGGAAGAATCATGGCATTAATAGGTTTTCAGGATATGTCTAAGTGCTTTGTTGAATCGTGGCCATGATTCCTTAAAATTATCTTTGTATGAGTTTAAGGATCAAGACCAAATTTTCAGAGACCCCAAGTGAGTCTCTAAAATGACACCTGCAATCACCCATTTACCTTTTGGACATTCACATTTTCTCTCCTAAGATAATGCACAACAAAAACTCAGATTACCTGATTTGCATGTGCAAAATTACAGCTTGTATTTCACAGCCTGCCTTGCAAACATTTTTTGCCACAACTGTGTAAAAATCCTTTTTTAAAAATAGAAATTATAGTTCTAATCCCTGAACTGAGAAACCCCCCCACCCTACAATGTACAGAATAGTTGTTTCCTTATAATGTGAGGGTGCTAAGTTCCATATTTGCAAAGCACTTGAGCACAACCCTAACTTTGAGTGACCCAAAGCCTAATATCTCATATCTTTTTCACAGATCTCAATACATGGACCCCTTTATTCTTTATTTTTCATCCCGCATGTTTTGTTGTTTACTACACACATCTATTCTACATATCACACACTAATTTTCACCATTGGCTTGTGAAAACTCCATACTAGCTGAATAAAAACATTAAACTTCTGATAATATAACTATATAAGCAAAGGTTAGACTTGATCATGAGTCACATATTTTTGGTTAATGCAAAAATGTTTCCTTTTCTTACTCTTATGAGATCTGGTTACTGAGTCTGTCAATATCCGTCTTGGGTGAAAGAACAGCTTGTAGAAGCTTGAGTCACTAAGCATTTGTGCTGCCTCTTAAACTCACAATCCATAGAATTTACACAAAAAATGGTCTGGATACACTAAAATTGTGTAAAATCTGTGGGGTTGAAGAGTCACCAGCCAGTAATCCTCTATGCACAAGCTCCCCCTTATGGAAATGAAAAATATTAAACAATACATTCTTCTCAAGATAAATCAGTGAAGAGTATTGGCATTTGGACGCTTCTCGTCCCTACTGTAGTGCATATGTCTGCTTAATTTAACTTGTCTAAGACATCACTAATTGGCATATATGAATATTTATATATGTGAACAAACATAGTTCAAATACATATCTTAGCACGTTATCTTGTCAATCTACAGGTGAAAGTTGTTTTTAATAACTGCAAACATTTTTTGGGGGAGGCTGAGGAATTATAGGGCAAAAAGACAGAGGCTTAAAATTTCCAACTGAATTTATTTTCACTTAGAGCCTGATCGAACGCTCACTGAAATCAATGGAAATCAAAGAGTTGGCCCAAGCCCATAACATCCCCCCCAGCCTTGCATTATAAGGACCCGATCCTGCATAATGCTGAGCACCGTACCCTTGTCTCCCAATGACCCCATGAAAGTGGAATTTACCCCCATTTTGTATGGGATGCCTACAAATGCTTCATATCTCTCTCTCTCACACACACACACGTGGCCTCCAAAAACTAGAGCATCCTTTATTTTGGAGAGTGAGTAGTATACTTTACCTAGTCTGAAACTCGTCGTACTCCCCCAGCCCATCCTTGGCACAGGCTGAAGGAGATGCTGCTTCCCCAATGGCTGACCACCTGACCTTTCCACCATTCCGGCTGCCCCCATCCCTCTCTCTCTTCTGTTTCTCTCTGCAGGTTTCACCATGGACAACATTCTCCAGCTGTCCTGACCCACCACTTCCCTGCAGCAACTGGCCATAGGAGGAAGATAACTCAGAGTTCAGGGAGAAGACCAAAGGTTACAACCTCTACCCAAGCAGACTCTCATTGGTCATTGTATTTCACTCTTGTTTCCTTTCTGAATTGTTGACAGGAGAGCAGGGTTTCATCTCAAATCAGCACAGACAGGAGCATCTCGTCTCCAGCTGTGAGATCCAGAAGAGACTGTTGTGTGGAACCCTGTGTAATGAATTGATAGTCATTATAATATGTCCTTCCGAGGGGAAGCAGCCCTAATTCATTAGGGCTAAATGCAGATGTCCTTGAGCGTGTTGAATAGCATTTTATTGCAGGAGGAGCCCCTTTGATTTCAGAAGGCCCGCTTGAGGAGTGAGGGAAGGTGGCTCCTAACTGTCTTCGGAATCAGTGAAAGTTAGGAGCCTAAAAACATTTGAGAATCTGGGCCTTAGCCCATAACTTATTATTGTAGGAAGTTGTGAGACTTGGGATGAGAAATGCTGTCTAAGGGCTCTGCCCTTAGACAGATCTGATTGATATAGATGAGAGAGTATCAGGTTATCAATGTTGAAAAGTGCTTGTCGGACCTGTCAAAGGGCTGGTCCTCACTAGGGTGGGGGATCGACTGTAGATACGTGTCAGGACTGCCTTCCCACTTTGAACTTTAGGGTACGGATGTGGGGACCCGCATGAAAAGAAATAACTCCCCCCCAGGCTTATTTTACCAGCTTGGGTTAAAATGTTTTTTTCCAGAACACAACTTTTTCTGTGTTTGGACTTAGTAGGCAGTAATTGTAGGCTACTTTATACTTATAACAATATGCAATTTCAGCTACGTTAGTAACGTAGCTGAAATCGGCGTATCTACAGCCGACTTACCTGCTGTCTTCACGGCGGCGGCGGTCGGTGGCGCGCTCCCCCGTCGACTCCAGCTTGCACCTTTTGGCGAGCTGGAGTTACGGAGTCGATGAGGGCGCCGCTGGTGATCGATTTATCGCGTCTTGATGAGATGCGATAAAGCGATCGCCATAAGATCAATCTCTCCCCGCGCTAGTGAAGACAAGCCCAAAGAAACCTACATAAGTCTGATTCCTGAGGTGGCCCTGAGGATATGGAGCTGTTTCTTCTGCTAGTGTAAATCCATAGCTTGACTGAAGTTAAGCACTTCAGTCAGATACTCTGGTAATCGGTCCAGTACAAGAACCTAAACAGAACAGCATACTCCTTACTTGGGTAAAATGGACTTCCTATTAACCTCAATGAGATGTTTGCTTGAATGAGAATTGAGTAAGAATCTCCACATTTGGCCCATTGACTTCATTGGTAGTTGCAGGTGCTCAGCATCTCTTCATATTTGACCCCATAACTTTAATTGTTTGGAATAATTAAATAAAAAGCCCATAATAATTATAATTTTTTATATATATATATATATATAAAAACATCTAATTTTTGTTGGCCACTCCTTACTAGGAAAACAAGGAACCTGGGTAGAGCCCTCTGCTGGCATAACTCATTAACTACAATATGTATTTCATTCAAGAGGTGTACTGGCTACTGTTGAGGTAAGCCAACTGAGACTTTGGCCCACTGTCTATATGAGATATAAATATAGTGCATCCTGATATGATTAATGATCAAGAAAAGTGAAGTGAAGTATGCACTGGTTATATGCAAAAGAAAAGTGTAGAGTCTGTGATGTAAAAGAACAGCTGATGTAGTCTGATTGTCAGGGGGACCTGGATATAGAAGACAGCTGCACAAAAGTTTACAATTTGAAAACTCGGCTGAAACTCATTTCACACATTTCACATAGATCCAGTTGCAAGTGCAATGAAAACACACAGAGCTATTGACTTGTATTATAAAAAGAAAGAATGCACAAGTGGAATTCTAGGCTTAACCTTATTTTTGTGATCAGTACCAGATTGCTACTGAGGACACTCTCTGTGAGCATTGCATCATAGGTTTTCCACCACTGGTAGTTATCTGAGGTTCTTTGTCTAGCTTGACAGGCATCAAAATAGATACTGATACTGTATGTAAAATATAACTACTAAAATATATTCTCCCCACCCTGCCTTTCCTTGTAGACTTTAGCTTTCTGCTCTGGTGCTGTTCCATTGCTATGTCTTCCAAGACATATGGCTGGGCTGAGCATATTGGATTGCCCTTATGGGAACAAAGCAGAACATCCTAAATTCACGTCCCTTCAGATGTTTAAGGAATCAATCCATATAAACTATGGAAAATGCTATTTTGTGAAGTAAGTGGTTCGCATTTCCAGATAAACTTCTGCCATAAAGCACTATCATGACCGTGAACGGAAATGGCTAAGCTGTGGTGGGATTCCATCACTCTTGCAACTGTTGAAAGTTAAAATGTGCAGAGGCTGGATTCAGATAAAAACCCAGCACTGAGCTGACCTGGTCAAAACTACTTGACCGTTTTTGGTCTGTAATATTGGGCTTGAAAATGTGCTTCCTTGTAGGATTTTTCTGTACAATCTGCTTCCGGCCCTACCAGAAATATCAAGCACACAGTCAGCAGTGATCTTGGATCTATGCTTCTTGTATAACAGCTTGATACCTGCTTATTCAAAGGCCCACGAAGAGTAGAACTGAGCCACCAATTACATTGCCATAGGACTAGTTAAAGATGGTGAGGGAGCTAGGCAGGATATAGACTTTGCATCAGGACCAGGAACCTAAGGGGCAGCTCTGGGGATAGTCTTTCTTATTGTCCTTCAGTACTTCTGCATCCAATCTTAGCCAATACCTGGAAGTTCAGGGCCATGAGGAGGAATGGAAGACAATGAAACATAGCTAGATGCCAACTTTCTTTTAAAGCTGAAAAAGTTTTGGTTTGGATTCAGTTCTAGTCTGGGGTGACTGTTTGGAGGTGAGGGTGTGGTGGACGGCAGCTGCTGTGGGGGCTTTCTTGTTTTATCCAAACTGGTTCACCCATCCCTAATTATACACTGATTTGCTCTAATTCTCTTTTGCACACTTTGCCTTTGAGCAGTCAGGTATTACATGGCTGTAGAGCCTCCCAAACTTCAGTAGGGAATATGTGCTATGGAGTGGAGAAACGCAAAAGGCTCGCACCTTCATTTGTTAGGATGCATCAAATCCAATGAGTCTGTGATTAGAGAATATTGTCTAAAAATGTGCTTAAATTGTCCCGACTGAACTACCCAATCAGCCTGCATAGCTTTGGAGAGAACTCTGCCAATGGAGAATCCCTCCAAAAGACAAAGGTATAAAGGACTCAAAAGCTGGTGACGTCCAGAGTCAAATCGTAAATCTAAAAGCGGGATCAGGGTCGTACGTCAGGCACAATAGTTCACCCTTCACGAGCATGAGCACAGAGGAGGAAATTCACCCCCAAAAAGTGGTCTTGTATGAGGCCCCATTACCCCAGGACATAGGTGCATCTTATATGGTACATACAGTCTCTGCACAAGGGTGAATTTCACATTTAACAGGGGGTGGAGGTAGGGTGGTATATGGTGCATAGGGCCCACGGTGGGGATCTAGACTGCCCCATAGTCCATGGTGTACAGCTTCAACAGCCTAAAAATCAGATTCATTATGTCTGACGTCTGTCCCTCAGCTCAAATCATTTTTCCATTTCAACAACGGCTGTTTACAGCAGCTGCTGCCTTCTGTTTTGTCTGATCCTGTTCCAGTTTTCATAAGTGATTAAAATGCTGCTAATAAGACATTTAACTAGGATTTACATGTTGACTTGCCTTTTCCAGCTCTGCAGTCCCTCCCCACCACTGCTCTTCCTGGAGAGCACCAGTGTAGCCGGTTGCCTTTCCAGTCCTAGGGCAGTCTGGTTATGCAGCATCCCCTTAGTGAATCTTCTACAAGCTTTCAACTGTCCTCCCACCAGCACATGAGGGTGGTGCAGGGAACATTCTGACTCTGGAAAGCATCCCAGTCTCCCTCCGTACGACACAGAGATTATCTTACACATATCCCCTTATATGTTCCTCTGGTTTACCACACGCTCAAGCAGTTTCTATTGGAATATTATAATTGCATTCATATGGCTTAATAGCAATGTCAATAACAAAAATTTCCACATAAACCCCACGCCGTAACTGACTCCTTTGACGCAGTTCGTATCCTCAGTTACACTTGTGCTTCATTCCAGAGAAGGGATTGCCTCTGAGAAGGACACTAATGAAGCAGTCAAACTTCCGGCCATTTTGTGTTCCTCAGCTCACAAACTGGAGACCTGATTAAGGGGGATAGCAAAGACCTTTTTTAAAAATAATCTCCATCTTGCATTCCAGATGCCACCACCTCCCTTGAAACGGAGCAACAGCAGCACATGGGATGAAATTTGACTCTGTCCAGAAGACCAACACAAAGGCTAGACAATACATACAGCCTGTCTTGAGGGCCTACATGGCGCTAGAAAGTGATCGTTATGTTGGCTTCCTGCCGGTGGGTAATCTAGACTGAAACAGCAGGAGGTGCTCTCACTGCGCCAGCCAAAAGAGTAGGGGAGAGATGCTTCTGAAAGCCAGGCTGAGGAAAGGAAGCTCGCCCCTGGTTATTGCTTTCCCTGCTTACTGTAACCCCCTTCCTCTGCACATTGGTGAATTCCACACCTAAAGAAAAAATAACTTTGAGCCATATTCCTTAAGGGCCTGACCCAATGAAGTCATTGAAGACTTGGATCTGCCTGCTACCCAAATGGTTTTTCAGGAACTTGCATAGGAGTAAGTGAGAGTGAATTGTGACTCTGTCATTTTTAAGTACTGATACAAAGCTGAGCAACTATTCATTTTGTGCCTACTACTGGTTCCCTTCACCACTGCAACTCCAGAGTATCTCTGTGAACATTAGTGGATATACTCAGTGTGGCAGAAAACAGAACTTGGCCGTTTCTTTGTGTTTACTAAAAATTGTGAAACATTAATGAATGAATATTTAAAAAAGAACTAAGGGCAATTATAAGTAAATAGAATACCCACCCATACTGACAAGTGACTACATTGCTGAGCCAACATTCTTTGAACATAGCAGCCTGGTCAAATAAATAGGAGTCAGGAAATCTGCCTGCTCTGTGACCTTAGGCAAATTACTGTGTGTCTTCTTTTTAAACCTTTCACTCCGTTTGACTGGCCTGTGTATTTAGATTGCAAGTACTACAGCACAGATATTGTGTTTTTCTATATGCATATATAGAATCCTGATTTGACAGAGACCTCTAAGTGCTATTGTAATACTCATTATAATAATAATTAATTTACCTCACTATGCTTTGGATCAGACCCCAAAGGAACAAATTTATTTCTTATTACTACAAATTAGCCTCATTTACTAAAACCACCATGAAATGATTCATATAAAGCACCTGTTCTTTTACTACTGGTTTAAGAGTGTCTGCATAGGGCATGGCCTAGGGACCTCGGCCAGAGTTATCGATCTCTACTGCATTCTTTCCAAAAGTGACTGCATTTCAGTGGTGGGTGAAGTGATTCTTGTATATTAATACATGTAATCTATTTAATTTAGCCCAGAGAAGGGTAAGAAGTGACTTGATCATGGTCCACAAGTATTTAGATGGGGAAGAGATGTCTGACAGTGGACGGCTCTTTGACCTATCAGAAAAAAGACATAACAAAATCCAGTGGTTGGAAGCTAAAGCTAAACAGATTCAAACTGGAAACAAGGTGCAGATTTTTAACAATGAGGGTAATTAACCATTGGAGCAACTGACCAGGGGATGTGGGGGATGCTCCATCCCATGAGGTCTTTAAATCAAGATGTGATGTCTTTCTAAAAGATGCTGTAGCTCACAGAGCACTGATGGGCTTGATGCAAAAATTACTTTGTGAAGTTCCGTGGCTCATGTTATGCAGGAGGGCAGACTAGACTGATCATAATGGTCCCTTCTGGCCTTATAACCTATGTGTCTACGACTATACTTAGGGCCAGTCAAATCAATGGGCATTGTGCACACAGAGAGGACTTGCTGAATTAACCACTTAGGCTCTGATCCTCCAAAGGTATCTAGGCCTAAGTGTGTAAAGTGCTTTGGGGAGAAAGGTACCACAGTATACTCATGAGGAACATTCTTCCAGTTATTAATGGTGAGTAAAAGCATTATTGTTTTTAGTTTGTGTGTATACCACTCTAGCATGGGCCAGGTTTGCCTGGCAGGGAAACTTCTGAAAGAATGGTGGTTTTCAGTGAATTTCAACACTGTCAACAAAATACTGGGGCAATGAACTGGTATGTCTAGTTCTTGGAACAAAGGAGAATAGGGAATAGGCAACTGGGGTGGGAGGAGATGAACAGAAAGAAGGGGAAGAGAGAGAAAAGAGAAGGCAGAAAGACGCTAAAAGGAAAGAAAAGGTTTTGCTGGGAGGCCCACATGAGGAATGTGAAGATAGGTACCAGTAAGAATAGAAACAGGAAAATATGGAGAATACTAACAAGATGGAAAGTAAATGAGAGTTAGAAATGTAACAAACAAGAGATATGTGCTTGGTTTCCTTAATGTATCGTTATCAAGAGAAGTGATCATTTCTTCCTCTTTTGTATTTGAAATCTAAAGATCTGCTCCATATTTGCAAAGCTGCTGCTCCCCACCCCCCGCTTCAAATTAATTAGAAATTGCCTCCACCCAGGATTGGGTTCTGGAAACAAGGGTCAGAAACCTTTCTCCCACCTGTCTTAGGGCCCCTTCAGGAGGGATAGTCTAGACAGTGTCTGGTGTAGCCGCTCATTGGTGTTTGTTGTACTGCCATTCTACAGCCACACAGAACTGTATTACTTTGTGCACCTGCTTGTCGTTATTACTCTGCTATAAAAGTGCGCCCAGAGCTACGAAACTTGGCACTGGGCTGTCTATCAGCTGTGGCTGGTGCACTGATGTCAGCTGCACAAGGTCTCCCTCATAGAACCTTCTGAAAATGACATCAAAATTACTCATTCTGCCCATAGACATTTAAAAAACCCAGCTTTTCAATAGCCATTATACCACTAAACCAAGCTCAAGCCCTGGCGGTTACGGTAAGTCTATGTTGTATTGGCCAGCTGTATATCTCCTATACAACAGCCATAATACCATTACTGAATAATAATAATTTGCCAGTCTATAGCACTTTCCACCTAAAGCCCTGTGCAAACACTATAAAGTAAGTTTCACAACACTCCTGTGAGCTAGGTAAATACTATTACTCTGTTTTACACATCATGGAGGTGAAGGTTAAGTAACATGCCCAAGGCCACCATGGCAGAACTGGGGGTAAAACACACAGTTTTAATCCCGCTCAGGATGGAAACAGTAGACATGTAGCCAAAATAAGACAACAAAGGACTATCCAGCCTCTTGCTCCAGAGCACAGCCTGATCACTTACTAGGGTCAGGAATAAATTTCTCGCTATGGCATAACATTACAAAATTGATTGCTGAATGGAGGTGCTATACCCACTTGGCATCTGCTACTGGTTACTGATAGATGCCAGAACTCTACTAGATGTGCCATTGATCAACACTGCTAAGGGCAACTCTCATGTTTCTACAAAGTGAATAATAATAATTAATGCACTACCTTGCTGAATAATTATTTCTCTCTCCCCCCCGCCACCCAATAGTAATGACTGTAGAGGTCTGATTGGGCCTAATTTTAAAGCCTGACCCAGCCTGACCTGAACACAGGCTGGCCCAGACATGACATGACCAGAACTCACTAATTCCTAGAAACCTGTTTCAGCAGTGCTGCTGCCTCGCCCTTGGGGCTCGGCCTGGGTAGGGGCTTCCTGTTCCTCAGGCCTCAGGTCCACAGTCCATCGCCAGTCACTTTCTGTCAATGGAGTCAGCCCAGTGGTGACTCCTGCCCGCTGCCATCACCCTGTTGCACTGCAGGTGCTGCGGAGCAAGAGGCTTTAGCATCCTTACTGCCTAACACACACACAGTGTAGGGAGGTGCAGGTGGCCAGCAGCAGTAGGGTAGGCAGCAGCTGCTGTGTGGACCCAACAGGCAGGAGGAGGTGATCAGACCCACCCTGACTTCAAGAGGGTCGGCTTGTTTAGTGACCTGCCCTGCCCCTGACACTTTTAGTCAGGTCCCCTCAGGTATGGGTCGGGTTGCAAAGCTCTAAATGACTGATTTAGTCACCTCAGCCTAGACCTGATTGTGAAACATCAGTGTAGACCTAGTATACTTAGTACCTAGTGATTTAGTCACAGTCTAGATCTAGTGTATTGAGGGGGAACTGAGGCACGGTGAGGCTAGGTGACTTGCCCGAGGAATTCTGGGATAGAGCAGGGATGTCAGCTTAGCTCTCCTATGTCCTAGGTGACTGCCCCAATCAACGGACCATTTTTCCTCCCTGGGGAGACCTCCCTGCTCTTTGCAAAATGTTCTGCACAATCTTCTAAGCCCACTGATGGTTTTGAGGTATTTTGCCTCTCATTGGAGAACTGGTACATCAAGCTGTGACATTATTTGATTAAAATATGACCATAGCGGTCATTGTTGGAACCACTGTTATATATTTGCAACAAATCTTGTACAAAATGTGGCATGTAAGATGTCTATGGAAAGGTTATGATTTGCCAGTTATGATTATGCTATCTGTATGCATGTATCATTTTTGTATTTGCAGTTATGAATATTGGCTCTATACCTGAATTTCAAATGTTTGTTCCTGGGATAACACCCACAAGGCAGTACAAGCCAGCACATCTTGGAGGGACTATTCAAATGAAGTGGCTCATGAAGAAACACTTAACTGACAATGGACCATGGGAGATGCACATCTACACTAATGGACTGTCCTGCAAATGTGCTATTTGAGATAAAGGTAATGGCTTCTACTGTGTCCAAACCTTCATGCATGGACATGTGACTTGCCCATGTGACTCCAAACACTATCTTGTCACCTGTAATTTTCTACAAGCTGTGCTGAGAACTTTGTTTGAAACAATGGGTTTCCTTCCACTTGGCAGAAGATGTGAAAGGCCCTGGAAACCCCTCTGTTTTGCCTCTGCCCTGTTCCAGCCTCTTTTCTGCTCCTGCCTCTGGACTATGAACTTACGATTTAGTTGGGGATTGGTCCTTCTTTGAGCAGAGGGTTGGACTAGATGATTTCCTGAGATCTCTTCCAACCCTGATATTCTATGATCAATAGAAGCATTCTAACCAAGGAATTGAGGAACTTCCAATGATTTGGAAGCAGCCAGAGTCTTGACTTAAGCTAGCAGTTCATTCCATCACTGCTACGAGCCTGAACCAAGAACTTTGCCTTTATTGTACGTATTTGATTTCTTTAACCAATTTTAACTCTCTTCTTTTTCTCTTTTTATAACTAAAACTTTAGATTTTAGATACTAAAGGATTGGCATTGGCATGATTTTTTGGGTAAGATCTGAGTTGTATATTGACCTGGGTGTGTGGCTGGTCCTTTGGGATCAGAAGAACCTTTTATTTGAAGAGACTGGTTTTAAAGAACCACTCATCTCTAAATCTAGTGTTTCCGGTGGTAATACAAGGACTGAAATGGCTAAGGAAACTGCTTGTCTGACTTTGTTAGCCAGTGTGGTGAAACAGATGTTTACTTTTGTTGTTGGTTTGGTATATCCTATGGGGGATTAGCCACCAGTCTTAGGGTGTATCTGTCCTGTTTCTCAACAGTTTGTCCTGAAGTCAGTATCCTCAGTTGTGACCCACTGAGGAACAGTTAAATGAGCAAAATAATACCCAATAGTCTCCTGCTGGTTCACTGATTCAACACTGACTCAGGGAGAGGACTGCCACTTGCAGACTTACCACTTCCTATATAGCAACCTGAGCTTTCCATGTACGTTCCCTATCCACATTGCACAGTATGAGCCTTCATGCACCAGGATAGGAATACAAAGCCTGCTGGAAAATTAATGGTGAGCTTGCTTAGTAACTTGAAAACTGTTTAAAATGGCCGTATGCGGGACTGCCACAAAAGCAGATGTTCCAGCCTTATGCATCAATGCTGAAATACTTCACTACAATAGAGCATTCATAATTTTGCAGATCAGAGTTCTCCAAGCTTATTCCAACTGTAGCTGAGGCAGTGTGGCCTATTCTATAGAGCACCTTACTTAGAGTCAGCAGACCAGAGTTTCTGTTCCTAGCTCTGCTGTGTGACTTGGTATGAGTCACTTTACTATATTTCTAGAGAATATTGTTGTTCACTGGCAATTCTGAAAAATCAGGAAAGGAATTGTTGTGAGTTGAACCAAGGCTGAAATTTTCCTAAATTTCCAGCAAATCTAAAAGTCAGACAAAAATTCAGGCAATTTGGGGAAGCCAACACACATTTGCAAAAGTCCCAATGTTGCTGAATCTTCTTTATATGAAAAAAAAGAAAAGTTTTGGATGAAAAATGTTGCCCAGTTTTAAGCATCTCCCCTCCCATTTTTGGCTGGTTTTGGACAGGAAGCTTTTTCTGGGCAGGTGCTGTCTCTTATTCTGTACAATGTCTGGCAAAATGGGTCCCATTTATGCCACTGTGATTGCTGACATCTTGGCTGACCCGAAGAATTGGGAGAAGACCTCCAGAGCTAAAAGCATGAGCTGTTACTGCTTGAACTAAAAAGCCAAGACTCTCAGGCTGGGTCTGTAACAGATTGTGAAAGGGTCCATGCCCCACATCATCCATGAAAGAGTACACTGGAGATAGAGAGTAATTAGTGCATCTTGTTACACCTGGAGGTTGGGCCAACCTTAGCTGAAGATGAGCTGCAGCTGGCTGGTGACTATAAAGAAAGGGAAAGACTGCTGTATTTCCTCTCCTAGCAGTAGTGGGACCTGACTGGTCAGAGGTGACTCAGGAGAGAGGAGCTTGGGAGTTCTCTCTCTCAGGGAAGGGCTTTTAGGAGATGGATGGAAGGAGAGCTAGGGAAAACTACAGGGTGGGAGTTAGTTCTAGTAGTGGGCCTTGAAATAAGGGCAAAAACTCCAGGGGAGGCAGCCCTGGGAGCTGGTGTTCAGCTGAAGACTGGAGCACAGGGGAAGTGTAAGAGGGAGAAGAGCATGAGCATGAGGAGAACTGAAGTGATTGATTTGTATTTCCATTTGAGATTTGTTGGGAGATTCCAGAGGGAGCTCTGTGAGCCCCTTCCTGGAAAGAAGCATGAATCTTGTGAGACTGTGGGGCTGTGGAAGAATGCAGGTAGGCAGCGGACCTGTGAAGGGGCAATGGGAAAAGCCAGGCTGAGGTAGGGAATAGCTCAAGGAGGGAACAAGGGTGGGTTTAGAATAGACAGACTTGTCTGCTCACTACTGGGACCCTGGACTGGAGCCCAGAGAAGGCAGAAGGCCTGGCTTCCACCCTGGAGTGAAGAATTAGTAAGTCTGGACTTGGATCAAAGACTTGGTATGAGGCTGTGGGACTCTCTTACCCCCAAAGGGGTGAGGCTAGATGTGACCTGGTTGGAGGGCTGAGTCATAAAAAGAAGCAGAGCACGACAGGCCCAGAGCAGCTGTTGGCAGGGGTCCCAGATGAAGAAACCCTGCTACACCACACCCAGCCACGAGGTGACATGCCAGTGGTGAGTCCAGTCTTCTACACATCTCATATTCTCTGCAGATGGAGCACAGTGGGGACCCAAACACATGCTCCCTAGCAGTAACATTCCTGCAATCTATATAATAATGATTTGTCTTCATTGACTGTATATGCTTAGGAGATAAAGGACTCCAGCTTCCAGACCACAAGCCTGGTGCTAACAATGACATGATGTGGAAGCAGTTGACTTAATGCTACTGAGTTATCTCCTGATGACTGCACAGCACTTTCATTACCACTCCAATTGTTGAGTGTATTCAGCGTTTGCTCCTTATCCCAACGTGCTGTAGGATAAGAAACTAATTATTATATGCTGGCTTCTGCCTCAACTTTAGTTCACGACCTCTTGCTTTCAAATTATGGAAAGTATGGCATAGTTACAGTGAGACGTAAGTGGGATGTGTGACAAGCCAATCTCCTTATGAACATATATTGGAAGCCAGTTCCAGCAAAGTGTGATACCAGTGGAATGCTTGCGATCTCTGGTGTATGTCTAGAGTTGGAATAGAGTGATGTAATTCTATAGCCTCTGTGTGCTGATATGAAACCAACCCCTTGTGTGGTATGATATGTGTCCACAGCCAATATTTTATAATCTAGTCCACAGACTGTAAGCAAATATGCGAGTCATTCCCTACAGCCCTGCAAAAGTATACTCTGTGCATTATGGGAAAATGTGAGTGTATGGCCACTAAGGCATAATGACATGACTACATAACAAGGCCCGTATAAAGTAAGATTATACCCAGTGCAGCTTAGGAGGGATAGTAGTATGTCAGCATATATTATCTACCTCTTGTGAATAAGACTTTCTATGACTCATTCTATAAGGTTCTCTTCCCCCCACCCCAAATTATGGTTCATTGTAAGGTTTCCTGGGATTATGAAAGTATGTGATTTTTCTATCTAATGTATAGAACAATGTGAATGACCTACATTATGAGAACAACAATTTCCAAGTACAAAACATTAGCTACTAGTACTACAATATGTTTAGACATCTGTAACTAGTCTGGGGCAGTAGAAATCCCATGCTGTTAAGAGACTATGGTGGACTCATGCCATTTAAACAATGGAGGTCTGATTCTTTTATTGATATGATGAATGCTCAATGTTTTCTCACTCTGTACCTAGCTGGGAAAGGTTTCCATGCTATGATATTTGCTCTGTAAGACTTTGTTTACCAGAAGCTGGGAATGAGCGACAAGAGATGGATCACTTGATGATTACCTGTTCTGTTCATTCCCTCTGAAGTACCTGGCATTGGCCACTGTTGGAAGACAGGATACTGGGCTAGATGAATCTTTGGTCTGACCCAGTATGGCTGCTGTTATGTTCATGCTTTATAGAATTGTGCTTTCCCTATCTTAATATGATTATCCTTCTACATTGTCTACTGTTGTCTGATAGTACACAGTATCGAACACTACATTACTAATGCAACATAAAGACAATGTTTAGTAGGGGAAGGCTTGAGCCTAAACTGTGTAAGCCGAGGACAAGATGAGGCCAGACTCTGAAGTAGGGGGGGCAAACTTGTAAACAGATCTTAACCTGGCCTATGAATTGTGTTGACAATTTCTCAACTCAGTTTTTGCATGTGCAAACTTTCATGTCTATTTGCACATACAACATTTGGGTTCATTCCATTTTTCTACATACAACAAACCACAGTAAGCAATGACATCAACATAACTTTCACACCAGTCTCTCCTGAGTAACCCAACTTCCCTTTAGAGAAAAGCCTGGAGGGGCCAGCTGGCTGCCTTAAGCCAGCAGCAGCTCACTGGCTGCTCAGTGTTGATGCCCACTCTGACACCCCGGTACCCCAATATTCACAACATAGCATACGTTTTGTGAAAAGTATGATTTGTGAGGCATTATTCTAAAAGTCTTGATCTGCTAGACAATAATATTCTGTTGGATTGTATGTGCTACCATCACATGTGAAGCTATGAAATTTGGCTATGTATGTGTTGTGTTGTGAGGCTGAAAAGACCCACAAGCAGCCTTTCAGGTACAATGGTAAAAAGGCCAAACAATGTTAATGGCTTATTGAGGAAATGCACACAAGCACAAGGATTACCCCAGGAACTGTACACAATAGAAACCTCTCAGCAATAGCACTACACAAAAGGAACAGTTCGACCCAGGTTACAGCCAAAGAGCTTTCCAGCAAGTGAGAAGAAGATATAAAAGGGGGACAATAACATCATGATGGGACCTTACTCTCTCTACAGCAACATACCTGGAAACACCTGAAGGGCGAGGATTGAACTGTGGGAAGTGATGGTCCCAGGGAGAGGGATTTTTAGTCTGTGTATGAAAACCTAGGAAAGCCAAAGCAACTCGTGCTTTAATCTGCCAGCCTATTTATCACTCAGGGTGAGAATTTGCTAATTCATATCCCACCTACATAGTGTGCAGTTTTATTTCCTAATCAGCTTTGATTGGTTTGCTATCACTTCTAATCACTTAAATTCTATCTTTTGTTGTTAATAAACTTGTTTTGTTTTGTCTAAAACCAGTGTGTGTGTAAATTATAACTTGGGGCAGAAAGCTGTTGCATATCTCTCTCTACATTGGCGGGAGGGGGAGGATTTTATGCGCTTATGCGGTACAGTTCCCTGTGCAGCACAAGCTGGTATCATTTTGGGTTCACACTCCAGAGAGGGGTGCATGCCTTAGCAACTGAGAGGTGCCTTAGCTGAGCCTTCCCATGCAGAGGTGATCTCAGCGTCTGTGTGAAGCTACAGCTGGGTGTGTCCCTCTCTGTGTGTATGCTGGTGAAAGAGTCAGCTTGGAGGTCTTGGCAACTTATCATAGCACCGTAGTGTGAGAGGGAGTCCAGGCTGATGGGTCACATGAGCTCACTGGTACCCCAGTTCCATGTGGCACCCGGGGGGGGGGCACCTGTCACACCCACCACTCTGACTGCTCCTGTGTTGTTACCTTGTTTCTGCTGCTCCTGTCTTCCACCTAGACTTGCCTCTGTCCTGCCTCAACCTTGAACTCCTTCTTGCCTACTGCCCTGCTTGCTTCAGTTCCTGACCTCCATTTTGATCTGTGGCCCTGGCTTCTGTCTACTGGTTGCAACTTGACCCTCAGCCATGGTATCCATTTTTTGCCCTCTCATTTGACCTTTGGCTCCAGTTACTGATGTCTGCTCTCACCCTGCTCTCACTTCGTTCCCAATGCCTGCATCAACCACTGGGCTATACCATTTTCATCCCAGTCACCAGTCAGTCTCTGATAGAGGGATGGATGCTGTGCAAACAAGACCCAGAGCTGATGGTCCAGCAGTTTTACCTAGAGTTACTATCTGCAAATATCTAGGGATTGGAGCTCATCCCAGATGATCTCAGCTGTTGTGTTAAAACATGGAAGGTGTGGACTGTCTCTAACCAGAAGAGACTTTATAGATCAAACCCAGCATCTTTCAACTGCACCCAGAAATGGAACTTGAGCATGGGTGTAATGGAAGAATTAAGTATCACAGAAACTTGGATTCGTGCATGCAGACAAATGAATAAATCAAGTATGCAGGTGCAAATGCCATATGCATGCATGCCTCCAAATTTGTGTACACAGAAGAAAATGAAACATGAACAATTATATGTGCAAAGTCTGGAGGGAAGAGAACCGCAGGAGCACTGCAGAGGCTGCTTTTGAAAATGTGGCCCATATGTAACTAATTTTGAAGTGTGCAAAAAAAAAAAAAATCTGTAATTCTAGAGCCACAATTTTAATATCCTTATTTCTCAAGGGAAAATCTGATTTCTTTCTTTAAAAAAAGAAAATGCCCAGCTTTGGGAATTTTGTTATTGCTTCTAAACAAATTACAGTAGCTTAAATGTGTAACTTCAGTTCTGCCATGAACAGATCCCAGTTTTCTCAAATGTAGTCATTATTCAAACACTTGACAACTTTTTTTTTTGGTGAATTTCACTTACTGTATGGCTTGCTGTCTGAAATTCAAAATCCCACATTCAAGCTGTGTAGTTTAGTTATGACTGATCATATAACAAACAGTGGTGTTTCTGTTCTCTGTCTGGATGTGTAACTCTTATAATCAGGTTCCTGGTGTGAACATGTGCAAAAAGCAAACTTAAAATTTGCTTTCTACATGTATTTGAGCATATAAGTTTAAAATTGACTTTCAATGAGTATTGGTGACTTGGAATATAAACACATGTAGCAAATTTCTTGGGTAAGATGATGCCTTTTCTGAGTATAGACACCATATTTCATCTGAAACTTTTTTCAGCAAACAATGCAGACTAGGAAGAGCAAAACATGTTGAAAATTTGTCAGTTTTCCCCAAATGCTCATCCAAAAATAAATTTATTTCAATTTGAATATATTGAAATAAAACATTTTTATCTTTGGTCAAAACAACTTTTCTTTTGAAGCTACCTTCAACTTTATTTATTAAAAATAAAGAACTGGTTTTGTTTTTGGGTTGAAATAAACGCTTCACTTGGCCCAAAATGATTTTTGACTTTTTGATTTGCCAAAACATCTTAAATCTTGTTTTTAGGTTGACCAAAAATGAATTTTTCTTGTTTTTTCCCCCTCCCTTTTGAATGGCCAGCAAATGAGAAATTCTGTTCACACAGATCTAATAGCTACACTTTAATCTCCGTGCCTCAGTTTACCTATTTGTAATATGGATATAATATCAATTGCAAATGTGTTGTGAGGCTTAATAAACTATCTGTAAAGCAGTTTGGGATCTTTGGATGGAAGTTGCTATATCACTTTTTAAAATAAAAGTTCTAGGGAGATTTGATAGTCTCCTAATGCACATCAGGGAGAAATATTTTGGCAAGTAGTTTCTCCATGTCAGCTCAGTGCAGAGCTTGTTTCTTTTCACTAATCAATCCTAGTGAGGCTGTAGATGAGAACTCCAAATAGGCCACAAGCTGATCTATGGCTGTGATGTCACAATCCAGATGGGATGCACTTTCTGAAGGATTGTACATGCCACTTCCTTCATGTTTCCAGTGGTCCTGTAATCATGTACAAGGTCAGTAATGAGCATGTTTAAGCATCAATGAGCTAAGTTTGCACTATCCATGCAACTGTTCTTAATTGCATGATACCATGTTGACAAAATTGTCTGGCACAAGAAAAAGCGGGGGCTAGGAGCCTTGAAATACATATCGATCCAGGATCAGCATGTTGCGCTTTATTCAATAGGTCTCATTTTCATGCTGGATGAGGCTGCAAAGGTGGCCCATAATCATATGCCTCCATTGTAGATAATACAAAAAGTCTTGATTACAGGGGTTAACCATATACTGCCTCAGTTTGCGGGACCCTCAAACTTCAAAAGCTAGGGTCAGGAGGGTACTTGGATAAGAGACCTCTAAGCAATACCCAGGTACTTTAAAAGTGGTGCTGTTAATTACAGCTGCTTGGAAAATGGCTTTCTTTTTTTTCTGTGGGGGAAAAGTCTGCAAATGTTCAAGTTCACTTTCAGTGAAACTTGCAGCAGAAAAATTTTTCTTAGGTAACCAGTGCACACTTCAGACCTCACTTCTGGCAACCAAAAACTTACAGGCAGAAGCTAAAACCCAAGAAAATTCTAGACCCAAACTTTCATATTTTCCATCACCCTCCGCTCCAAAGCAGACACTTCCAAAGTTTTCCAAGGAAAAACTTTGTTTAGTCAAGACCCCAATTTTCTATAGAGAAATGTCAGTGGAAAATTTTCAGCTACCTAGATCTGTCTTTTTCAGTAGGAAAACCTCTCTTCTGAGTCATAACAGAGCCCCACAGCAAGATTAGGGCCCACTCTAACAGGGATCCAGCTGCTGAAACATGATATAAAACAGAGGAACTGGTCATTTGTCCAAGATGTCACCATCTACCTGAGGAGCTCCCTGGAAGGAGAATTTGGAAGAGAAGGGGGAGACTTTGCTTAGCGCTGCATTTCTGCCTGGAATGCTACGTGACCACTTGAGAAGCATAACAGCTGCCACTGGACATGGTGTGAAGAACGCCAAGAGCGGGAAGAATACAGATCACACTATCATCACTCCAAGAGCTAGAACCATGCTGGAGAGGACCCTAAAGGATGCCATCTACTACCAATACACAGAAAACGTCAAACGAAAGCTGGACCAGGGCAAGACATTGGACCTGACATGCAAGTGGGACACCAGCAGCCATTTCCACCTGGGGGGCAGCTTCACCCGATTTGCCAACTGGAGGTTCATCCACCGGGCCTGGCTCAACTGCATCCCACTGAATGGAGTTATCCGCCATGGGAATTTGGACAAGCAATGTAGGAAGTGTGACTATGCCAATGAGATGCTACCCTAAGAAACTGGCAGCTGCAACACAGTGCCATCCAGGATCACCTGGACAGAGCCATCCCGCCACCCGTGGGGAAGGTTTCCGTGAACTCCCCCATTCCTGGAACCAACAGCCAACTGCAACCAGACGTCGTCATTACCAACGAGGACAGGAAGATGATCATCATGGTGGACGTCACAGTGCCTTTCAAAAACAGGACCTTGGCCTTCTGTGACACCTGATCTCAAAAGCTAGAGAAATACACCCCTCTGGCTGATATCTTGAAAGCTGGGGCTATGAGGTCCAAACTCACGCTGATTCTTGAAGCCCCAGGCACATGGGACCCCAGTAATGAGCGAGTGTTGAGAGAATGCAGAATCAATCAATGCTACGCTTGGCTGATGAGGTAAGTCATAGTGTCAGATGCCATCAAGAGACATCTACATAGAACACATCACCAGACATCGGCAATACCAGGCGGAATGAGAAGTGCAGTAGGGAAAGTAACTGAAATACTTCCCTGATAGATTGTATTTTCTAAATGGACACGCTACCCTAATTCTCAATTACTGAGGGACAATCTCAACTCATTGATATATTTTGCTTTCCACAACCAAATCTCTGTACAACTTTTCATGAGTGATGCACCCAAGTATTCGGATACTAATATCTATTCTTTATTGTTAAATTTATTCACCGAATGTGGGTTACTGCTGATTAAGCACTATACGTACCTTATGACTTTTAAAATAAACTTTGTATTTGTGGATAATCTAGGCACTATATCCAGAAGTACAGACACTGTTTTCTTCACCTGTGTACTATATAACTTTTTAAACATTAGATTTATTAAAGTTTATATGGTATCTTTCACAATTCAGGGTCTCAACCTTAATTTGCTGGTCAGATTAATTCTGTTCATGAACCACTTTGAGATATTTGCAAATGAAAGGCACAATGGATGTAATCTGGGCCCCTCTGAAGTCAATTGAAAATTTGCCATTGACTTCAGTGCGGCCAGGATATATGTAAATGATTGGCTTTTAACCATTTTTATGTTAACGGTGATAGATGGCAGAGTCATCAACAGCCTGGACTATGATCCCACTTTTTGTTTTCATGAACATTCACCTAGAAGAAAACAAAGCTTTTTGCTGAACTAAGTGGAAACAGGTTAGTTCAGAGCCAGGGTGAAAATTCACTTGCTAGAATGAGACACATTCCTTGGACCAAACTTAGTTCTGATATAACCTGGTATAAATCCAGGGCAACTTGATGGCAGCTATTTTAGATCTTAGATGCATTTTAGATGCATGAATAAATGAGAGCAGGACTTGGCAATTCACATGCACAGCTCTTCATCTGGCATGAAAACTAACAAACACCAAACCAACAGGCAACATAAGATTATGAATGAACCTGTATGGCTTTATTGGGCTTTGAGTTTAAGATGAAGATTGCTGTTCTTTGGCTGGCTGAGAAGCTACTATTTATGAAATGAAAGCCAATGGGTCTTACTGACTAGTGGAATGTTATAAACTGAGTTCAAAGCAAAATGCTGATGACAGTGAACCATAATTACACTAAAATATTCCCCAGTGCCGGTCTTGTCTCCTTTTTGAAAACTCGTAGCAATCAAGGGAGGTCCCGGACGATTGGAAAAAGGCAAATATAGTGCCCATCTTTAAAAAAGAGAAGAGAATCTGGGGAACTACAGACCAGACAACCTCACTTCAGTCCCTGGAAAAATCATGGAGCCGTTCCTCAAGGGAGCACATGGAGGAGAGGAAGGTGAGCAGGAACAGTCAACATGGATTCACCTAGGACAAGTCATACCTGACCAACCTGGTTGCCTTCTATGATGAGGTAACTGGCTCTGTGGATATGGGGAAAGTGGTGGATGTGATACATCTTAACTTTAGCAAAGCTTTTGATATGGTCTCCCACAGTATTCTCGTCAGCAAGTTAAAAAAGTATGGATCAGGTGAATGGACTATAAGGTGGATGGAAAGCTGGCTAGATCATCGAGCTCAATGGATAGTGACCAATGGCTTAAAGTTTAGTTGGCAGCCGGTATCAAACCGAGTGCCCCAGGGGTCGGTCCTGGTGCTGGTTTTGTTCAACATTTTCATTAATGATCTGGATGATGGGATGGACTGCACCCTCAGCATGTTCGCAGATGACACTAAGCTGGGGGGAGAGGTAGATAGGCTGGAGAATAGGGATAAGGTCCAGAGTGACATAGACAAATTGGAGGATTGGGCTAAAAGAAATCTGATGAGTGTCAAAAAAGACAAGTGCAGAGTCCTGCACTTAGGACAGAAGAATCCCATGCACTGCTACAGGCTCGGGACTGACTGGCTAAGTGGCAGTTTTGCAGAAAATGACCTAGGGATTACAGTGGATGAGAAACTGGATATGAGTCAACAGTGTGTCTTTGTTGCCAAGAAGGATAATGGAATATTCGGCTGCATTAGTAAGACCATTGCAGGCAGATAGAGGGAAATTACTATTCCCCTCTATTTGGCACTGGTGAGGCCACATCTGGAGTATTACATCCATTTTTGGGCTGCCCACTACAGAAACAATGTGGAGAAACTGGAAAGAGTCCAGCGGAGGGGCAACAAAAATCATTAGGGGGCTGGGGAACATGACTTATGAGGAGAGGTTGAGGGAACTGGGTTTACTTAATCTGCAGAAGAGAAGTGAGGCAGGGGATTTGATAGCAGCCTTCAACTACCTGAAGTGGGGTTCCAAAGAGGATGGAGCTGGGCTGTTCTCCATGGTGGCAGATGACAGAACAAGGCCCAATGGTCTCAAGCAATGATCTCACATGAGAGATTCCACGATTTGGGAGTGAAAAAGTTCCCTGCTCCCCCTTGTTTTCTAGGAGGAAGGGCCATTGTTCAACTAGCTATCTGTGCTCCCGACATGAGCCTGCCATAAACTTCATTAAAAGTGCTGTCATCCATGGGGGTCTATTCACCATGGCTTGAGCAGCAAACCAGCACAGTGAATGGTTACAGATTCTGATTATGTTACGGCTTGTACCTAGCGTACTAAAGGTTGGGTTTTTTTTTTATGAAAACAGCCCTGCTATGGAAACATTTTATTTATGTACAATAGCTCCTTTATGTTTTCCCCTGACTGACAGTTGGACATGTGTCCTTCGGCATGCCATCAACACCTGAAAGCAGACTTTTGGTGATTAGACGGAGGAGAAAAAAGAACGCGGGAGGACACGTTCACTGAGATAATGAACGCCTCCAGGGCAGCTGATACAGAGCTGAGAGCTTGGAGGATTTCACTGTCCGAGAAGTTAAACGTGGACATGGAGAGCAGGAAAGCTTCCCGTGAGTGAGAGCGTGCAGTGCAGGATGAGATGCTTCAGATTATGAGGGCCCAAGTAGACCTGGTGAGGGTCTGGTTGAACTGCGGGAACAGAAGCAGAAGGGGTAGCGTCCCTCTGCAGACCCTGGTGGACAGCCAACCAGCATCGCCTCGTGCAGAATCACCCTCTCCCAAGCATTCCATGAGGCGCGGGTGAAAAGTCCAATACTCCTTTCACTTAACTCAGGGGCAGAGTGGGTACAAGGAACAGAAGGCGCCCATTCATAGCCCTGTGATGGTCTGGAATGTGGTTTTATGTTACACAGCTGAAAATGTTTCTCTCATTACAACTTTACAACCCATTTTCCCCAAGGTTACCGTTTTTTTTCCTGTTCTCCCTCTTTACTTACATTTGTTAAATAAAGTAAATGGATTCAAGAAATAAATGTTCTTTAGTGAGTAGAAGCAGTTAGTCTTACAGGGACAGTGATACAAGCCAGGTGAAGGTTTGGGGAAGCACAGTGCAGACAAGCAGCTCACATTATTGTGACTCCTTATTGAGACTGCTTTTCAAAACCTCATGGATACACAGCACCCCTTGCAGTACTGTTCTTATTGCCCTGATGTCTGGTTGTTGAAAAAATGGCTGCCATGTGATGTGACTCAAGTGCCACCCCCTGTGGAAAATTTTCCGCCTTTTTCACAGATATTTTGGAGCAGGCAGCTGTAACCATGGGGATGTTCTCTTCACTAAGGTCCAACCTTGTTGTTATACTTCTCCAGCATCCTTTCAAATGACCAAAGGCACATTCAACCACCATTCTGCACATGCTGAGCCTATAGCTGAACCGTTCCTTAGTGCCAACCAGATGGTCAGTGTATGGCTTCATGAGCCATGGGACAATGGGTCCCCTAGGATAACCATGGGCACCTCAATGTCATCCATGTTAATTTTGTGGTCTGAAAAGAAAGTCCCGGATTGCAGCTTTTTGAACAGACCCGAGTTCCTAAAGATGCATGCGTTATGAACCTTTCCCAACCATCCTATGTTGATATTGGTGAAATGCCGCCTGTGATCTATCAGCACTTGCAACACCATTGAAAAGTATCCCTGTCAGTTTATGTACTCTTTGGCAAGGTGGTCTGTTGCTAAGATGAGGATATGCATGCCCTCTATCGCCCCACTGCAACTAGGGAAGCCCATCATGGTACAACCATCCACTATGTCCTGCACATTTCCTAGACTCACTACCCTTCATAGCAGCAGTCGATTAATGATCCCTGCACACTTGGAGCACAGCAGCTCCCATGGTTGGTTTACCTACCCCAAATTGATTTCCCACTGACTGGTAATTGTCTGGCGTTGAAAGCTTCCAAACAGCAATTGCAACTCACTTCTCCACTGTCAGCGCAGCTCTCATTTTTGTGTTGCTGAATTGCAGGGCAGGGGAAAGCTCTGCACAAGTTCCTGGAAGGTGGCCTTCTGCATTTGAAAGTTCTGTAGCCACCGCTCATCTTCCCATACCTGCAAAATGATGAGCTCCCACCAGCCAGTGCTTGTTTCATAGGACCAGAAATGGTGCTCCACAGAGTGCTGCTGCTCTGTGACTGCCAGCAGCAACTCTGAATTGTTTTTTTCAATGGTTTGCAGCAAGGCTGTTTGTAGGACAGTGTTATTTTTCGTGCGGCAGGCCCTTCTTCAGCTCTGGAAACACTGCAGGAGAAGGTACGAGGTGTTTGAGATGCTCACAGTGAGAGTGCACAACTAAGCAGGCTCTTTGCTTCTGGGGTTATGGGGTATGAGTGATGGTTTTAAGGCACAAAAACCACTGGGCGGTTTGCCACTGATATGAGGGAGGGAGTACAGTGCATCATGGGATGCCTATGCAATGTTCCCATTCTCCCCTGTGACAATGTTTTGGTCCCTTAAGGCATTGCACAAACGTCCCAAAATAAACTGCAGCAAGTTTCACTTTGGGATAGCTACCCACAGTGCACTGTTTTGTACTTCGATGCAGGTGCTGCTAGTGAGGACACACTCCATTGACACAAGCAGCATGGTGTAGCCATGCTCAATCAACTTCATTAATTCGGGGGCTCGAGGTCAAATTAAATAAAGTTGACTTAATTTTGTAGGGCAGACCAGCGCTGAGTGCTGCTCTTTTAAAAATTCTGGAAGCATGCTCCACACTTCATCCCTCTCAGATTTTGGACGGCACTTCCCATTCTGTAGCTCGCTTTAGAAATCTCGCATTGGTACCTTCTACATGTTTTGGCAAATCTGCTGAGAAAGTGTTCTTAAAATGAACAGATGCTGGGTCATCAGCCAAGACAGATATAATATGAAATATATGGCAGAATGCGGGTAAAACAGAACAGGAGACCTACCGTTCTCACCCAAGGAGTTCAGTCACAAATGGAATTAACTCATTATCTTTTTAGCGAGCGTCATCAGCATGGAAGCATGTTCTCTGGAATGGTGGCCGAAGCAAGAAGGGGCATATGCAGGGCCAGCACAAGGTATTTTGCTGCCCTAACTGGCAAGTGCAGGAGGGCGTGCTGGCAGCAGGGCGTCCTAGTGTCCGCCGAGTTGTTGAGCTGCCGCCGAAGGTTCGGCGCCAGCTCTCCATGCCGCCATCATTTCAGCGGCAGTTCGGTGGACACTAGGAGAGCAGTCAAGCCGTTGAGCTGCCGCTGAACTGCCACCGAATTGCTGCCGATGGGGGTGAAAAGCCACCCTCCAAATTCTGCCTACCTTAATGGGTAGCACCGGCCCTGGACATATGAATGTTTAGAATATCTGGCATATAAATACCTTGCAACACCGGCTACAAAAGTGCCATCTGAATGTATGTTCTCACTTTCAAGTAAATAAGAAGCAAGCAGCAGTAGCTACCATAAATGTAAACAAACTTGTTTGGCTGAACAAGTAATAGGACTGAGTGGACTTGTAGGCTCTCAAGTTTTAAATTGTTTTGTTTTTGAGTACAGTCATGTAACAACAAAAATTCTACATTTGTGAGTTACACTTTCACAATAAAGAGATTGCACTTCAGTATTCGTATGAGGTGAATTGAAAAATACTATTTTTATCACTTTTACAGTGCAAATATTTGTAATAAAATAAAGTGAGCACAGTGTACTTTGTTTTCTGTATTGTAATAGAAATCACTATATTTGAAAATGTAGAAAAACATCCAAAAATATTTAATAAATTTCAATTGACATTCTATTATTTAACAGTATGATTAATCATGATTTTTTTTAATCACAATTAATGTTTTTGTTAATGACATGAGTTAACTGTGATTAATTGACAGCCCTAATTTTGAGGGGTTCCCAAAGGCATCTAAGGAAGTTCTGACCTAGCACCTTGGATACTTTGGTGCCTAACTCCCATTGACTTCAGTGGGAGTTAGGTGCCACAATATCTTTGAGTATCTGTACCTTTGGTGCCCAACTCTGAACGTCCATGAGGCTAGGTGCCTACCTCCCTTAGGCATCTTTGTAAACTCCAGCCTTAATGTATTATTAGCTGTCTTACTGTTGCTGAACTTCATTAAACAAGGTGTCAGTACCACATGACCAGTCACTGCTCCCAGCAACTGCTCTGTGAACAATTCAATAGACCGGACTGTGTAACTTGGGGTAGTAGGCCAATATTTGAGATCCTGTCCTTTGGGGAATACTTTCTAAACAGCGATATTGGATTATTTGCATTAAGAATATTTCAGTGGTTTTTTTCTATTTTAATTTTAACAAAGTAAGAGTTCCAAGCAAGTCTTTTGGTAAACCAATGCAGGTAATAAAAATCATATCTTTATTTTATAATCAGTGCATTCAGTATATTTTCATTGAATAAATATCTCATGCTGTTTTGCTTTTGAAACATATAATAACTTGCACAGTGTCATACCTGGTCTACTGATTACATCTATCTCATTGAGACTTTTTTCTCAGAACTTTCTTTCTATTATTACTATTTGCTGTTGCACAGTGGCTCCAACAAAGCTTGCAGTCCCATTGTACTAGGGATTGGACGTATATGCTGTAGGAGAAGGGCACCACCATGAAGAGCTCAAAATCTACGTAGGCAAAGGTAGGGAGGGAAAACTGACTTGGGGAAAGGTGGAGTGACTTGGCTAAACTCACAAAGCAGATCACTGGGCAAGCCAGGGAAAAAACCCTGGTTTCCTTAGTTCCTGACCCATATCCTATCTATTGGACCATGCTGTTTTTCTAGGTAGCCAGGTAAGAGATGGTATGAGAAAGAATGAGAGGCATGGACAGGTGGTTGGGATTGCTCAAGGTCATGTACCCAGTCCATTCCTAAATCTAGCACTCAGTGGCTTAAATTTGGGCCAATGGGCATTTTGTAGCATATAACAACACTGCATAGTCTCCTCTTTCTTTGTACACGATTAAAGTTGTTATACCAACATTATAACCATCATAAAGTAACTGTAAGAAAATACAATGTATGCAGTTGTGTTGTACCGGTGTTGGCCCAATCACTGTAATGGAAGTTGTAGGTGATTGGTATCTCTGGGCTGAATGATCTATTTGATAGATACTGCATCGCAATCCAGTGCAACAAGGTAGTATATGGCAGCCGTTGTTCATAGGGCTGACGATGCGGGGGGAGCTTCAGCCAGATACATCAGCCATTTTGTGTTAATTTCAGTGCTGTCTCTGTTGTTCCTTTTAGGAGGGGGTATGTCACATCCTGGTGGCCTGCCTTAACTCCGAGAGCAAATCTTTCGGTATAGACACAGAACTCCTTGAATATTACCTGTACATACTTTTTTTTTTGTTTTGCAATGATAACAGTGAGCAGAGGGCCACTGGCTCTCAGTAGAGCCCTCACATGCCACCATTCAGTGAACTATTATGCTTATATCTGACCTTTAGGATTCTGTAAAACCCTAGGCATCCTTTGTACCCTCTTTCAGTTGGCACCAAGGGGGTCCTTGGGACACAATGGGAATAGTGCAGCTGACCACTGGCTTTTACATATTGTTTGGGTTTGCTATTGTTTTTGGGTCTGAAGAAACCAAGCCAGAGTGCTGCTAAGAAACTGGTAATTGAGCAAAACAATGGCAACCCTACAATTCTGGGTGTCCAGAAGCTCAAGTCAAGTCATTCCTGTCATCATACTTTCCAGTCACCTGCTAGGATACCTGGGGGAAAAATCAGGGAGCAAAACACACAGTTTCTCTTGTTAGAAGTACCAAGTTAAGTGGAGATGAATTGGCCATCTGTTCCACTTACAGCAACAATCTGGCAAGCTGCAAACCTCATTTTTATAAGTTGCCACTTTCCATCAGTGCTAAGAAAAGTCAGAGGGAATTGTCAAAAGCAGAATGTTCTAGAGGAAAACCTGTAGTGATGAGTGAGTGCATTTGCTACCATGGCTTGCTCTCCCCAACTTGTTCTGAAAGACATTGAGGGATCTTATCTACTGGTGCGAGGTGAATCAAGTGCATCTTTCAAGGTTGAAAATAAGTCCATCCAATGGACTAGAACAAAGGATTCTTGTACAAACAAATGGTTTGGGTTTTTTGGAAGGGATGTGTCCATACCCATACCTCTTTAACCCATCCAGTTCCTGGGCGCTCTCTGGTAATGCAGTCTGCAGTTGCCTAGCATAGTTTTTTTTTTTTTAAAAAAAACAGTTTTCTCTTTGTAGCATGGATGAAACAATAGTTATACATTAGAACTGTGTGAGACTCCAGCATAGTCTAGTTCATGACCTGGTAAAGAGATTCCTTAATGCAGTTTGATAATGGTATAGAATGTCCACACAACAACAAAACATGTGAACTATGACGCACCTCAACAGATCAGACAGTCTTATCCACTGGGACTATTAGACTTGTAATTGGGATGGGTCCACTATCAGCCTTGGGGTGGTGCAAAATAGCTACTATCACTTCCGTTTATCAATAAGTCAGTTGAAATTCAACTTCTGTTGGGAAAGAAAAGTGTATGGGGGAGAAAAAGTAATTAGACATTTTTGAGAGAGAATTTAGTTTATTAATATTCCCAAAATCCCTTCCTCCCCCCAAAACACACAAAGTGAAATGATGTACATCGCAATTGGAAAATTATATTTTATGTTGTGCATTTTATTGCAAAGAATCCAAAGCTTTACTCAAACTATAAACTTACAACAACATTGAAATGCGGCTACATCTGGGGTATGGTCCCACTCAGTGCACAGAAAGGAAGGTCAGTTTTGCCCCAGGATGCAGGGGTAAACAAACCTCCATTCTTCCAGTAGTGCCTGGAGTTTCTTAGTGTCTATACAAAGCAGACAGGAGGAGTTTAGTTTTTAGGCTCTCATACAAAGGACTTGCCAATTGTAGAGTGAATGCATGGAACTCAGCGTATATTCTTGGTACGGTGAAGCTGATGTTACTTGGATTTGAATCTTCAGTCCCAGAGGGTCTGCATGTTTGAAACAATTCTCATTATAATTTGTCTTGATATAGTTCATCTTGTCTTGATATAGTTCATCTATCAAAATGTTTATCACGGTCAGACTGGTAGATTTGCTAATATAGGAATGTGGGATTTGCTATAGTGGATCAGACCAGTAGTCCGTCTAGCCATCTGTCATTTGAGCCACATTCTGATACTCTGACCAGCTTTGGTTAGTACCTTACTTCACAAACCCTTTCCCTAAACTCAGTGGACCAGGCTGTGGCTTTCAGGACAATTTCTAGTGAGAGGAAGCCCTGGGCAGCATATGCTTGAGACACCCAGCTGAGGCAAAATGCTTCCTGTGCTTCTCTTCTGCTCCAAGGTGATAATGATTGGTGGTGGGAGTGGGGTGAGGCTGGTGACAGGGAAGTGTGCTATTACCACCCTTGAAATGGTACAGCTCACTTCTCCCAGGGTATTTACCATTGTGGGCCAATGTGTTATGCGGGTTGCATCCAATATACCTGTATGGCCCTGAGAATGTCACTGTGTTCACTGGGCTGCAAGTTGAGACTCATTTGTCTGGAGAACATGTGCTGTACTCCACACTAGATCTGACTCCAAGATCTGGGAAGATCTAGCAAAGAGAAAAAGAGGAAGATTACGCCCTCTTATTTCTTTGGCTGACTAAGGCAAGGATACAATCCAGCCCAGTGCGTCTAGTCACAAAGTAAAGACTATTCAGGCTACTTCTGCACAATAAGCTAAGGTGCGGTTTTTAACCACCCCCTCCCCATGTGCACATACTCACATTAGCTCTCATTGAGCTAGTGCAAGTATAAATAGCAGTGTAGTCATGAAAGCATGAGCTGTGGCATGGGCGAGCAGTGCTGAGTATGTACGCATCTGTTTTAGGTGGGTTTATTCGCTGAACAGCCAAGCTGTGGCTCTGCTGTCGCTACGCTATTTATATATGTGCTAGCTCGATGCGAGTTAGTGCAAGTGTATGTACTCAAGCAGGGGATTCGCACCCCATGCTTGTAGTGTAGATGTAGCCTCATGATGAATAAAGGTGCTTAGATTACCCCACACTGTCCATGAGTTTTCAAAAATAATTGTCAACAGTTCAGTGAGTTCAATAGCTAATTCCCTTCGTACCACAGAAAGTCTTTTATCTGCAGAAGCTGATCTGTACATGTCATATTTTTCAGGTATTTCTTTATTATATTTTATTGGATCTTCCTTCCTATTTTTTGTAGTAGCCACCTAGAGTTCTGTCCTGCTTGGTACTTGCAAACATTTTTTTCAGTTGTTTTTTCTAGTTGAAGAAGGACCTTCAAAAGCTATTTCTTGGCCTTCATGAATTCCATTCCTTTTCTTGTTTATTAATAGACATTCCTCTTTCCTACTTCAGCTCTGTCATTGTGCCTTAGAGAATCACAACTGGATATCAAATGCAGGACAAACTGCTGAGAAAAAGGGCAGATACATCGCAAAACTGGTGGTTATTCTTCCATAAGTTATACCAGATCAGCAACAAAAGTAAACTTCTGTTTCACCACACTGTCTAACAAGAAGTTAGAAAAGCAGTCTCCTTTGGTAGTCTAGTCCTTGTATCACCACCAGAAACACTAGACTTAACGACAACTGGTTATTTAAAACCTATTTAATCAACCAAAGGATTCTTCTGATCCCAAAAGACATGCCCAACAATCACACTGTTACCAGTCCTTTAGTGCCTAATATCTAAAGGTAGGTTTATAAACAGAAATAAAGGTGAGAGTTAAAATTGGTTAAAGGAATCAAATACATAGAATTGCAAGGTTCATGGATCAAACTTTTAGCAGTGATGAAATAAACTGCTGGGCTTGTTAAATCTCTGCTTGCTTCCAAATCATTGGAAGGTCCACAGTATCTTGGTTAGAATGGTCCTATTAGAATAAGTTCATAATCCAGAGGTTTGAGCAGGAAAGAGGCAAAATGGAGATGCTTCCTGGGCCTTTTATAGCTTCTGCCATATGGAGGGAAACCCATTGTTTGAAACAAAGCCCTCAGTCCCATTTGTGGAAAAATACAGGTAACAAGATGGAGTTTGGCATCATATGTCCATGTCCATGCCTGCTTTGCTTAGTCATAAGAACATCAGAATGGCTGTACTGGGGCAGACCAAAGGTCCATCCAGCCCAGTGTCCTGTCTACCGACAGTAGCCAATGCCAGGTGCCCCAGAGTAAGTGAACCTAACAGGTAATGATCAAGTGATCTCTCTCCTGCCATCCATCACCCCCCTCTGACAAACAGAGGCTAGGGACACCATTCCTTACCCATCCTGGCTAATAGCTATTAATGGACTTAACCTCCATGAATTTATCCAGTTCTTTTTTAAACCCTTTTATAGTCCTAGCCTTCACAACGTCCGCAGGCAAGGAGTTCCACAGGTTGATTGTGCGCTGTATGAAGAACTTCCTTTCATTTGTTTTAAACCTGCTGCCCATTAATTTCATCTGGTGGCCTTCAGTTCTTATATTACGAGAACAAGTAAATAACTTTTCCTTATTCACTTTCTCCACACCACTCATAATTTTATATACCGCTATCATATCCCACCTTAGTCTTCTCTTTTCCAAAGTGAAAAGTCGTAGCCTCTTTAATCTCGCCTAATAGGACCTGCTCCAAACCCCTAATCATTTTAGTTGCCCTTCTCTGAACCTTTTCTAATGCCAGTATATCTTTTCTGAGATAAGGAGACCACATCTGTACGCAGTATTCAAGATGTGGGTGCACCATGGATTTATCTCAGGGCAATAAAATATTCTTTGTCTTATTCTCTATCCCTTTTTTAATGATTCCTAACATCCTGTTTGCTTTTTTGACTGCCGCTGCACACTGCATGGATGTCTTTAGAGAACTATCCACGATGAGTCCAAGATCTTTTTTCCTGATTAATTGTAGCTAAATTAGTCCCCATCATATTGTATGTATAGTTGGGGTTATTTTTTCCAATGCGCATTACTTTACATTTATCCACATTAAATTTTGTTTGTCATTTTGTTGCCCAGTCACTTAGGTTTGTGAGCTCTTTTTGAAGTTCTTCACAGTCTGCTTGGGTCTTAACTATCTTGAACAGTTTAGTATCATCTGCAAAATTTTCCACCTCCCTGTTTACCCCTTCCTCCAAATCATTTATGAATAAGTTGAATAGGATTTGGTCCTAGGATTGACCCTTGGGGAACACCGCTAGCTACCACTAGCTACCCCTCTCCATTCTGAAAATTTATCATTTATTTTTATCCTTTGTTCCCTGTCTTTTAACCAGTTCTCAGTCCAGGAAAGGATCTTCCCTCTTATCCCATAACAACTTAGCAGAGGCCATTATCCCTACTCTAGTTAGCATGTTCACAGGAAAGTCCATTAAGTGTAGATAAGCGTCTTCCATGGTTCATTGTGAGTTACATTCTTTGATGGGCCATTCAACATGAATAGTTCCTTTATGTGCTGGCTGAATACCTTGTTGGTGTTACCACAGGAGCAAACAACTGAAATACAGGTACATAGTTAATATTCATAACTTCAGATGTAAAAATGATACATGCATACCAATAGGCTAATCATACTCAGCAAATCATAACTTTTTCATAGATGCCTTACATCACATACTTTGTACAAGATTTATTAAAGTTATATAACAGTAGTAGCAACAATGGTCATATTTTAATTAGATAACATCACAATCTCATTCCTCTGATATTTGACTAGTGGACCAAATCAATCTCCACTCTTGACCTTGTTATGAAATGATTTCTTTTGCTGCCGTAAGTATAGGTGAAAACAAAAATACTTTCACATTCATCAATATATATATATATATTCCTGAACATATTTAGGTTTTTGACCAAAAACCTGAAATCCCCCTAAACCAAAATCTTTCAGCTTAAAATTTGTCAGTGTGGGTGAGTGTAGTGAGGCGTAGTGTGGTGCCCCACCGCCTAGAGAGGGACGAGCCTCCCCAGACACCAAAGTGGGCAGCGCTAGTGGATCCTGCACATGTGCCCCAGAGATCATGGCACAGAACAGGAAATACAGAAGTCCAACCTCAGAGCTCACTTGGGAAGCAGCCGCCAGGAAGACCAGATGCTGCCAACCTAGTTCATGACTGGGAAGACCCGGTGACCCACGGTGAACCCAAGGACTGGCCGGGCCTACCCCCTGCCCGCTACCCAGAGGAGCTGCCAAGCCTCCCCTGCGCCCAGTACCCGGAGGAGTTGCTGAGCCTGCCCCGTGCCAGCTGAGGAGGTGCTGAGCTTACCTCTCACCAGTTACCCAGAAGAGTTGCCGAACCTGCCCCTCGCTAACTATCCCGAGGAACCCAGGGTGCTGGAACGCTCCGAGGACGCCACCCTGACCCAGTTACCAAAAGAGGGGGAGTTTGGAAATGGCCCACGGGCAGCCAACCCTGGCTCTGGCAGTGCTGCAGCCAGACTAATGTCAGTGTGTTGTGGCCAGGATCCCCACTGACATAGCAGTGCGTCTTCTGCCGCTGCCACGGCCCCAGGCTGGGACATAGTGGAGTGTGTGGGCCTGTGTCCCCCATGCCAATCCATGTGTGGGTGGCAGTGTCCCCCTCTCTCAGGTGCCTAAGAGCCTGGCCTTGCTAACATGGACTGTTTGCTCAGCTCCTGCCTGAGGGCCTGAACTCCTGATTGTTTGTTGCCCACCCTGACCCAGGGCCTGGGCCTGTTAAAATACTGTTGCTCAGCCCTGCCTGTGGGCCTGGGCCATAGACTTGTTATTCCCCAACTCAGCGGAGAGGCCGTGTAGCAAGGCGGTGTGGTGCCCCACTGTCCTGGAGAGAGACGAGCCCCAGCTGAACCCCTTTACAGTTGGTTATTTTGGGGGAGGATTTGTCTTATAGAATCCTAAAATTTTGGACAAACTCGTGTTTTTTGTTTTTTTTTATACAGGTAACTATTCACCGAGTGTGCATAGGGAGAGGGGGAAAACACTTTTGGTGGACGACTTTGAACCAGCTCAACTATACACACCTTACCTAGGGTCTTTTCTACATCCCTTTAAAAAACTTGTCCAGAAAGAGAATATAAGTAGTTAAGTTCACATACAAGTGAAACTCTCCCTCTGCTCCCTGATTTATGCTGTGTGGAGGCTGAAGCCTAGCTGAGCTGCAAACAATCAAAAACTGTGTAGAAAGCTTAACTTATCAAGACACCTGATTTATGCTGAGCTGACAGTGTCAGCAGCAGAAGAGCTGGGTCTGCTGCTGAAGGAACACAGAATGAAGTAAATTGAAGCAAACTTATGTCCTGTGACAGTGTAAGTGTCATGGCATTAAATTATAGAAAATATCATCCCAGCCTGCTTGGATATCTAATTAGTTTATGTACAGTTACTAGAGTATGAAATAATACTTCAGCGCTGGAGAGATGTCAGGGTGTATTTTACTCACTGCTCCCTTGAATTGCTGCTGGTAGGTAACTAAATCCAGTAATTATTAGCAAGGGAACACCCCTCCTCCCCCTCACTCCTCCAGCATTTCTGTCGTTCTCTCTCCAAATTGATTACAACTCAACAAAACCAGGGTCTCAGAAGGGATGTGAGAAAAGGGTTTGAGAGGCCAGAGGAATTTGAAACACATACTTTTCAGGCATGTAACCTAATAGTCTGAGGCGAGGGAGGCACTCTGCATTCTCTGCACTGAACAGAGGGCGGTTCTCTGTTAGCGACTGTACCACCTGCTGCACGGTATGGGGCTGAGAGAGAGCGAAGCTGTGCAGAACCCAGCAATTTTCTTAACAGGACTCAACTTTCTCGCCAAACGTGGATTGCCCACTCCTGAGGCTTGACTCTCCGTTGGCCTGTTTCACATGTGCCACTCCATAGACTTCGGTGAACCTGCTCCTGATTTACATCAGTGTAAGTGAGAAAAGAGTCAGAGCCCTGGAGTTTTAGCTTTGGGTTTTAGTATCCCATAAACCCAGAAACAAAGAAAAACTGAGCTGTGACTCTACTTTATCCTGGCATCCATCTGAAACAATACACCAGCCCAGGGTCACTTTAAAAGTGTGCTAACATTAATGAAACTCAAAGAACCATGCCAGAGTTGTAGGTTGGTCGTGAGACCCCAGACTTGCTGAGTTCTGGGTTTTCTGGAAGTTTCATAAAGTGCTAGTTGAACATAAGGACCAGACCATGACATTAATCTGGATGTTCTAGCAGATTTCTACTAGATGGCACAGTATGGCTCAATGAATGGTGGAAAAATACACCAGTAGAGTGGAAGAATCACATCATTTTCTTACAAAGGAGCTCGAACTGCATCATGGGGACCTGTGTTTTAGGATATTTTGAGTTGGGGTTTTGGGTCAGATCAGGGTAAGAAAAGGGGTAATGCAAAAAATTCAGACCTTTACTTTAAACACCCTCACAGTTTGGGGCTTTGGTTAGAGTCCATATCTATATATTGTGGGAAGGATTTTCCACTCCTCTACAATCCTATTAAGCTGCTGCTGCAGCATAAGGGAGCTGTTAGTGCTCCAGAGGAGGCCAGAGGAGAATTCTCACTTCTGCAAGCTTTCCCCGAGGTAATTTACACAGTTTTGAGGCCCCTGCATAGGGAGAATGCCATGGCAAAGAGTGGGAGGGGGGTGGGGATTCCAGATGGCACAGGCGCCCATAGGCATCTGGATACAGGTTGCCATACTTTAGGCAGCCTTCTAGGACAATCTAATTTAGTCTGGGGACCATTGCACCCAGGGCTGGCCCTAAACTAAATGGCACCCAAAGTGAGGACTGTCTTTGGCACCCCCTCCATTACTTGCATCACTGCCTATACACCTGCCCTTATTTTAATTTGTAGGCTTTGTCTCCTTATCTTCCCCTCTCAAAGTCTAGCCAAGGTAGACTTCAACTGAGGCCATAAGTTACATATGGGCATACAACACAGATATATTGTTGGGCCAAGGTTTTTCCACTCCGTGCACTTAATTTGACTCGTGTTGCCCTAGTTCTGCAGATCACAGACTCCATGCTTTCAGTCTTTTCTATTGCTCCCATAAGGAAAGAATTTTGCCTTATTTCTTGCTTGTGTGGTTGCACCTGCTGCATTTTATTATCCTCTTGAACCTCTTTGTGGCACCGGTGTGTTTGCTCACAGACCTATGCAGATGGAAGCTGTCTCTTTGCTGGGATACATAACGGAGCAGTCAATGGCTTGCCTGGGAAGGCAGATTCCAAGGAAAACAAGGAGCTGCAAAAGAATCTGCAGCACATTGTTTATACCAGTGCCCTTCTAGTAATCAAAGTCTGCCCTTCAGAAATGTGGTTTCAATTTTTCCTTTGAAACATGTAATGAGGAATGTTGCCAATACACACTATATTCCTCTTTGTCAAGTTCTTGAGTCATTTTTCACTATACTAACAGCTTTCAGAGTTATGTCTTTTGACAATGGCATTGACACTTGCTTTTTGCAAATTGGATTCATATTTTAAAGCAAGTTGAAGCTATTCTGGGGCTCGGTCACCAGAGCAACTTTTTATTATTTGTTTCTCTTACTTGTCTTGCTTCACTGGATAGCTGGAAAGTTATTTCAATAGCCAGCGTTTGATATGTTGTTTGTTGATGGGTCTGCAATTTTGCAGAGGGTGTGGTGGGATTAATGAAGTTTGCAAAGAACTTGTTTTCTCAGGACCTCCTTTGTGGTGTTCCAGTTCATTCTAGCCAGGAGAAGAAGGGGAGGGGGATTGTATTTGTTTGCTTCTTTTATATATGGACATTTGAGAATAATCATTGTTGGCTGTTTTTATGGTCATCTTAATCCTCCATGTGATAGCTCCGCATTTTATAGTTGAGGACTATGAGTGACCAGTTCGCACTGGAATGATTAGACTTGAAATGACTGTATGTTACTGATTCTGGAGGCCACGGTATAAGACTAAGTATCGTTGCATAGCACATTCCATCTGAGGATCTCCAAGGCACTTTAAGCATTACAGATTTCTATGAAGGAAGTACCATTATAATAATCTAATTTAGGGATAAATTTAGGCATGGAAAGTTCAGATCACTTGCTCAAGGTCACAGAAAGTCCATGACAGAGCAGAGATTAGAATGCAGGACTCTGGATTCTTAAATCTGTGCTCCGCTAAACCACACTTCTCTCTGTTTTCTAATGAATGCCTTGCATTTGTCACATTGCCCCAGAACATATAATTCTACTTTTCAAGGAGAAAAAGACTTTCAAACATGGGTGTTTAAAGTCAGGCTTCTAAATTCTGTAAGTGCTCAATTCTCTTGGAAATCAGATCAAAGTTACACAGGTGAATTTTTCAGAAGCCAAGGAATTTAGGAGCACAAGCCCTACTGACCTTCAATAGAAGCTGTGCTTCTATATGTCTTAGGCCCTTCTGAAAATCTCCCCTTAGCTGCCTAATATATATTTTTGGGTGCCTAGAGTTAGGCCAAGATTTTTCAAAAAAGGAGCCTAAAACTTATGCACATTTGACTCATGCTGTAGTGTCCTTCAGAGCTGCCTAGTCTACAGAGGCAATGCTAGCCCATTGGGGGCCTTACCAGGTATATTGTTGTCTTCCTTCATGTACAATACTAAAACAGGCATTTTCTTATGAAAATAAGTGAGTAGGGGGCTCTCTTGAGTTGCTTGGCCCTAAGCAATTGCTTAGTCTGTTTATGCCTAGTGTTGGCACAACTTGTCTACACCACAGAAGGTTTTCTGGCATAATACTGACAACCCTCCTAGTGGAGATGCAATTTGTAGTGGAAAAAGTGGTACTTTGCCAATATAGCTTATACCAGTTCCCCAAATGAAATAAGCTATACTGGCAAAATTACTCAGTTATTTTGCTATTAGAACTTCATCTGCACTAGGGCTTTTGCTGATATAATCATCAGTTAGTGGGCTGATTTACCCCGCTCTGATCTGTAGGGCTTGTTAAGAGAGCAATCTTAGCTGAAAGAGAAGAGCTTTGGAGACTGACGTCTGATAGAATGGCAACAGCATCACTTATAACCCCACCTTAATACAGTGCAAGATTGCAAATCTAAACTGCAACCTGGGCTCGGTGAGGACTGCACACCAGACATGGAGAAATTCCTGGTCTCCAACTCCCGCTGACGCTCCCCGGGCTCTGCAGCTGGGATGTGAGATGCAAGGCCAGCCCAACAAGAGGTACCAATGAATGGAACTGTGTAAGAAGAGCTTACAGTGAATGTGAGAAAGAGAGACCTGCACTGGGACAGGGATCAGATTGGAGGGGAAAATGTTCTCACCTAAACTCTTCCCACAAAACAAGCTCCTCTCACTTGATATCACTCATGGTAGACGGTGCAGAGGTTCAAAATATCTGTCTCCTTGCTCACCTTCTTTGGGAACCAGACACACCACTGGGCTCTGCTTGGCTTCCTCTTGCTGAGGGTTGTGTGCCCATTGTGCTTCTTGGGCTTGGCTCGCCTTCAGGGGCAGCCTCAGATGTCTCCTCTTGGCTCTAAGCTCCTTAGTGGTCGGGTGGGCATATGTGGTGGTACTGGCCGAAGCCCACTCACTCAAGGTGCCAAAACGAGCTGTTGCTGTTGCTGGCTGTAGATTGCACAGATCTTCATAATATAATCTTCCCTCTCGTTGCTTCATGCTTTGAGCAGTGAAATCATTAATACTGTAACTAACCATCTTGTTAACAGGAGTTTTTAGAGGGGTGACATGACTCCCTTCCGGATGGATCACCTCACCTTGGAACACCCCAATTGGTCATCTTTTCTCGGGGCTGTCTTGGGTAGATGATGGTGGGGGGAATTCTTAGATGGATGACATGACATCCTTCCAGTCATGTGTCCGTCTTGACTCTGGAAGTAATACCCCCAGGGGTGGGTCTTAAGGTGCCAGATAGGTGAGGTATGGGGGCGGAGCCTACATTTGATTAATGGTAGACCCCTTATTCTACTACTAGGTCTGATGAGAACCCCTCTGGACTTGCAATCGTAAGTCTTTTTCCCCACTTTGGACTGTGTCTTTAGTTGTACTGGGAGCAATTTTGCCGGCTGTCTTTGGCTTGTCATGGACACCTTTCACACAGTCATCAAAACTAGTCACCTCATCCTTACAAAAGATTTCTTGATACTTCTCTGGCAGTGCCCTTAATTTAGCCACCTGTGCAGGAATCAGCCCTTTGAGTGCTACTTGAACTGGAACTGGCAGTCTCCTACTTTCTTGTCACCCGCAGATCATTTCCATTCTCTTCTAATGTTGTCTTTAGCTGAGGAACCACCTCCCCAGGCCTGTGTACCTCTGCAGTTCCGTTTCGAGGATGCAACTCCACAGCCTTTGCACTTGCGTTTAGAAGACTCACTGATACTCTTCCTTGATGGCATTAGTCAGTACATTGGATGGCTGGATCCTATTAGTTAGGCTTGCCCCAGATGTAGGCTCTACTAGAGCTCGATATCCATTGGTATTCCTGGTACCCATCAATGTTCATTAAAGATCTTTGGGTACTTTGATATACTAATGGGGATTTTTTCTTTCATCACCTTGTTCATCATTTTCAGTATCTCCTCCTGTTGCATCTGCTCCTTTCAGCACCTCCTCCTATTGGACCACTAGTTTTTTGGGCAGCTTCACTTCAACTTTCTAATGGTAACTGTGTTGGGGACAGGGTTTTCCCACCGCAGTTGCATTCACTAGGCCCCCACTTTGTGTATGGGGAGTAAGGTTGGCTGTCTCCTCCACAGGAACTTCCTCTTCTTCTGACCACATAAAGGCAACCTGCATGAGTTCATGGAACTTCTTACCAATCTCTTCCTTAAGCCTCCTTTTCATTTCATGGTGGAGGGAGTCATCTTGGAGCCCCAGCACCTACTGCTCTTTCAGAACCATATCTGGGTCTGGAACTCATCACAGGTTTAGCTGCTCCATTTTGCTCATTCTATCCTGGAGGTCATACACATATGCCCGGAAAGTTTCACTGGGCTCTTGCTTTCTCTCAAAGAACTCCTTTAGTCTGGTTTCAATAGGTACATTGTCTCCATACATTTCTTCCAACACCTTTTCCACATCCTTCTTATCTGCTAGTGCCATGAACTTTACTGTGACCTTGGCCTGGCCCTTGAGGTGTTCCTCTATGGAGTCCACATGATATTCTTAAGGTACTCTTAGCACATGCTTAGCTGCTTTCACAGACTTCACCCACTCCTGGTCTACTCAGGAAGCCACCTAAATCTGTGGCCTTCTGCTCCCATGGTACATAAATAGGTTTCTTAGCTTCTACTGCCTGTTGGTCTATTACTGCCTGAGCCAGTGATAAGGCTTCTCTCTGTTCAGTTCTATCTTGTTGTAATGCCTCAGCTTGGTCTGATAATCTGCACTGAAGTTGAGCAAACTGGGCCTGTAGTTCTTCAGTTCCAGCCATGGTAGGGTTCTTGACCAGGCCTGGACAGTGCAACCAGAACTCCAGCAGTAAAGCAATGAGGTGGACCCTATGGATGGGATCCTGGCCATGATGCCAATTATGTAAGCGGAGCAATTCTCCCACTATTGTGGGGAACTTTCCTGGCTTATACACTACCCTGGTGAAATGGGCTAGTGAAAGGATCTAAGTCCTCACTCCCATTTTCTTTACACAGAGGCCTGCCTCACCTCAAGGGCTCCCCTTTCACTCTCCTGTGTGGCAAAGGCCTTGTAACCCCAACAATGCTGGACCCAGGATTCCTGGTGGGCTCAACCCCCAATCTTGTTGTGGTCATGTAGGACAGGGGATAGGATATCCCCATTCCAGGGTGCTCTCTCTGCACTGGATGTTTTCCTGACCCACTGATCATTACATACAGTTCAAGCAGTCCCCCTACAATATGCATGTGGTGCTAGCTATTCAGGGATAAATTCTCCTCCTCACTGAGTTTACAATAGTCTCCAATGTGCTCTGCTGGTGTAAACCTAGGAGAATGTTGTCATGATTGTCTAGATCTGTATGAAAGTGATGGAAGCATCCCTTCAGTAAATGCCCTTGGTGAACTTGAACAGCATCTTAGCATAGGCCTCATTCCAATAGCCTGTACGGTGGAAATCTTTCAGTCCCAGTCTCTATGTTGGCAACTTTGATTTCAGCGTAGCTTCTGTGGCTCATTCCAAACCTAGTCAAAAATTGCTGGAGAAGGGTTTAATTAAGGCACATTCTTCCCATGTTTTACGATATTAGCTAACAGTGAAATCTCATCCAAGACTTGAAGAGTCCACATTTGTTTGATTATCCACTGCAATGCTTGTGTTTCTTCCCATTAAACAGAAATGGGCTGTGTCACAGCACATGTCATTGTAGGGGAAAGGAGATATGGGTGAAGTGGATTATGTTAGCACATAGTTCTCTGAGTTGAAGCAATGTTAACACATCGGATGCACAATCCTAAAGACCTTCCTGGAATCTCTTTCCAGGACACAGTCTCTGTCTTGGTAGCCAATATTCTAGCAGTGAGCAAGGAAATTCAGATGTACTAAAGTGCCAGTTGCTCATGTTCATCAAAAGTCCAAGAGGCATCAAAATACTTCCATCCAGCAAACCTGGCCTTGTCCAAACATTTAGGATAGAAGTTGACAAAGGCGATTTTTGTGTCCCAATCCACCAATAACTGATTTGCACAAACTTTGTTTTTTGTTTTCCCTTTTTCTTTTTAAGTGGTTGAATGTTTTGTATAGAAATGATTAGAAGTGACTAGACTGATGTATGAGTCAGAAACTATAATAAGGAACAAAACATGTAAATAGCCATTTAGAAATAACAAAAGCTGCAACAAATTACTGCTGCTCAGTGTGGGACTGAGGGTGAAAATAACTAAACACAGCTATGAGAAACCTGGGTAAAAATAGAGCAAATCGTGAGACCAAATAACTTGGCCCAGTGATAGTTCTCCCGTGACTCACCTCCTCTGCCAAGTTTGCCTGTCAGTAATAATTGTAATTATGTAAGAGAGATGAAGGGAAGGGAAGCATGCTTCAAAAGGAGGAGGAAAGAAGGGTGGTCCTATAGTTCAGGCACAGGACTGGTCCTCAGATTATTTTAGTTTGATCCCTAGCTTTGCTTGCAGATCTCCTGCGTGAACTTGAGCAATTCATGTTGCCCTCTGTCCTTCACTTCCCCTGTAAAATTAGGATAACAGTGTCCTACTTCATGTAAGTGTTGAGGATAAGTTCATGACTGCAAGGTGGTCAGGTACTATGGTGATTGATGTCATGTAAGTTCCTAAACAAACAGAAGTTTGTTGTTCCAGAGACAGGAAGGAATTACGCCCTGGTGATCAGCATTCTGTATTTGGCTAGATGCAGGTTTGGTTTTGTATTCCTGTGAAATATCAGCTATTGGGCACTGCAGAAGCACGCCTCCAAATCTGATGGGCAATTTGTTAAGGGTGGGGCATTCAAAGGAAGTAGCAGCCCACTCCTATTGAAAATTAATGGGAATTGTATCAATCTCCCTTACTCTCCTTGGAAAATCCCAATCTAACATTTCAGAGATTCAGTCGTCATTCAGAGAGAACCATCACACTGAATGTGGTTACAAAGGTGACAAGGAATGCAAGAAACAGTAGCACACAATACTTTGTTTGGTGGATGCCAAGCAGATATAAATCGGTGTGGCTCTGTAGATTTATTTGGAACTGTACCCATTTACATCAGCTGAAGATCTGGCCCTGACATTTAGCTGCAGATAATGCCATATTCCGAATGCATATTGATAGAAACCAGATCCTAATCAGTAAAAACACAAAGTGTGAACAGAGAGCCTTTCCTAACACTACCACCTGGCATAAAAGGATCTGGGAAATGTTCAGACACAACTAAAACCACCATCTTTTATTTTATGACAGCTTGTGTGAAAAAGGCTAGTGGTTCACCTCCTCTTTCCAAACCAGACATCAATCAATCATTCAGTGACATCTTTAAGAGTGATTTAGAGTGGAAACGGAAGGTGGCCAGAACTGCATCAATGAGATTTGAGATGGTTTTCAGTCCAAAGAAATCTCTCTGCCTCAGGTCTCTGTAAGATGAGCACAAATGGAAATTCATTTTTCAAGACTTCTGTCGCTATTAAGAAAACACTCTCAATAAAAGCCCTGGCCGACAGTGATTCCCGCACCTCCTTACACACTGCATTTTGTAAATCCTTCAATGGCCTGTACTGGCAGCATTTAAGGAAGTCAGAGCTACCCTTATCTCATTATCATCAGATTAACATTAGTGTCCATTTGTTATCACTTGGGCTTCAGTGTTGACAGTTGTTTCCCAGAATTATTTGATATAGGGCTACATCTAAAAGGGGAGGGAAGGAGGTTGTATTGCGCAAGGGTGAGCCAGTTTGAATTGTTGAAGAGGGTAAGCCCGCTCAGCAATGAAGTGCATGTGCATGTATCTATTTGATGTCAAGAATCAGAGGGGTAGCTGTGTTAGTCTGGAATTGCAGAAGTGACAAAGAGTCCTGTGGCACCTTTAAGACTAACTAAAGTATTAGAGCATAAGCTTTCGTGGGCTAATATGCACTTAGTCGGATGCATGCAGTGGAAGAAATACCCACTTCGTCCACTGCATGCATCTGATGAAATGGGTATTAGCCCACGAAAGCTTATGCTTCAATACTTTAGTTAGTCTTTAAGGTGCCACAGGACTCTTTGTCACTTCATTTATCTATTTGTTTCCTAAGTGAAGCTTTTCTTACTTATGGCTCCTTAATGTCATAGGTGAGTCAAATGGGCTGGTAGAATCATGTCCACAAGATCTCAGTTCTAGTCCTGGTTCTTTCTCCCAGCTGAGTCAAGTTACCTCCTCTGTTTCCCTTGCCACCCTTTGTTTGCTCCCTGGAGTTTACAATCCAGAGACCTTGCATGTATTTGTGTAGTGCCTTGAACAACAGAGCCCTACTCTCTGCTGCAGACTGTAGGCGCTGCCGTAATGCTGCTAATGAACTTTAAAAAAATAATCAAAGGTGTATTTCACCCTAGTAAGATGCAAACAAATATGTAGAGTTGGGTGCAACCTCTGTCAGAGGGAAGGCAGGGAAACAGAACATTTCTTCACACTGCATTGTAAGGGGGAATCCACAGCAAGACTGCTGGCCTGGAGAGGTAGGAGGGCTAAGTCTGCTATGCTTTGGGGGGGTGTTCATTCTATAATGTGCTGCTGTCAAAGAGCTCTGTGGCGGGTCTTTTTGTGTTGCTTAGTTTTGGTTTGTTCTCCTAAGAGCCTGAATAAAATGCAGCAGCCCTGGGAAGTGGAGAACAATGATTCTGCTTCTTCTGTTGCAGAGGGAGAAGCCCGGGACCCACTGCATCGACTGCTATGAGAACAATTCTGAGTGATAAATAGTAGGCTGCCTGATGACCCACTAATTTCACTCTTGGGTTTAGCTGCGGACAATGCCGTATTCCAGGTGCATAGTATATATTGATAGAAGCCAGATCCTGATCAGTAAAAAACAGTGTGAACCGAAAGCCTTTCCTGACACTATCACCTGTCGTAAAAGGATCTGGGAAATGTTCAGGTTGGGAAGCAAATACAGAAACAAGGGTGACTACATTAGAATCAGGCTTGAATTCTTGGACAGAGCAACTCCGCACCAGTCATGTAAAATCCTTCCTTGAATACTGTTGGTGAATGGTTGGATACCCCAAACCTCTGCAGAACTGGGTCCAGAATCATGATTCTTTGGTTCTAATCATGCAAGTACCTTCCACTTAAAGAAAAGACAGCCCCTGCTTTGCTGTTACCCATAAGAAGATGCGTGTTCTTCTTCCTAAACTGCAACAAGCAAGTTGGTTACCCCACACTGTGCAAAAACCCCAGCCAGATTCACTTCCTTTGTACTGCCCCAGTGGTTCAAAGGAATCATAAAGAGAGCCAGGTGTAACAGACTTTTTGGTTTATTGGCAATTCCACAGAATTGGAAACAAAAAATTGTTTCCAGTTGAACTAACAACAATACTTTTTCAAAAAATTTGAACTGAAAAGGAAAAAGATTTACAGATCAAATGGAAACACTTTGTTTTGACAATATCAAAATGTTTCCCATAGATTTAAACACTTTTAAAAAAAGAGTCACTTTTAAAAATCAAAACATTGAGACTTTTCCTTTTGAAAATGTTGAAACAAAATGGTTTTTTATTTGGTTTGGATTGGGATGGGGGAGAGGGGTTGAAATTTTTTTAGGACTTTTTTTTTTCTAAAACAATTTGATGAAATGTTCAGACACAACTAAAACCACCATCTTTTATTTTATGACAGCTTGTGTGAAAAAGGCTAGTGGTTCTCCTCCTCTTTCCAAACCAGATATCAATCAACTATTCAGTGACATCTTTAAGAGTGATTTAGAGTGGAAACGGAAGGTGGCCAGAATTACATCAGTGAGATCTGAGATGGTTTTCAGTCCAAAGAAATCTCTCTGCCTCAGGTCTCTGTAAGATGAGCACAAATGGACTTCACAAAATGTTTTGGTGTTGCCAACTATGTGTATTTTGCCAGAAAGTTTCAGTTGAATTGTCTTCCCCAGGTCTAATCATAAAATTTCCTTAACTGGGCAGCTAAGGATATCCCTGTCCCCACTCATATAGAGAATCCTATGCAAGGTTAGCACAAGATATGTACTCCAGCAATTATGACTTCTTAGAGAAGCTATTCCTGGAACCCACAGTGGGAGAGGAAGCTACCCAAATGGAAATTAGAAGGAACAGTCAGAAGAGTGAAATACCTGCTATCTGCATGGAAACTTAAACACAATGATAGAGGTTCAAATTAAATGTACACCTCAAATTAAAAAGTAAGAGGACCAAAAATAAAAAGCCACAATGGCTAAAGAGTAAAGACTAAAAGAGGCAATTAGAGATGAAGAGACTTCCTTTAAGAATTGGAAGAAAAATCCTTCTGAGAAAAATAAAAGGAGCAAAAACTTTGGCAAGTCAAATGTAAAAGTATAATTAGGCAGGCCAAGAAAGAATTTGAAGAGCAACCAGCAAAAGACACACAAACTAACAGCAACAGAATGTAACTGCATCAGAAGCAGAAAGCCTGCCAAATGATTAGTGGGGCCACTGCATGACTGAGGTGCTAAAGGTGCAGGTCTTCACTGCAAAGGATGTGAGGCAGATTCTCGTCCCTGAGCTTGGATAACTTCATGGAGGATAGGTACATTCATAGCGATTAGTCAAGATGGTTGTAACATTCCCTTCTGGTGTTATCTGAACCGGTGATCTGCTAGGCCACTCAATCCTTGACTCTGGAAGCCAGCCTTTCCTTGCTCTGCTGGACTATTCATGCACAGCTGCTGGCATGTAAGCTGCTCCCAGATACTTGCAAGCAAATGACTCTAGCCAATATCTCCGGTCCAGACACAACCCTAGGAACCTCCGTCTTGCAATATCGTTATGCTCTCTTGATGCTGCAAGGTTATATGAGTTCATCAATTTAACAAAGAAATTGATATATACCAGGCTTGTTCTCCCAAGGGGAGCCTTTGACAGGCTTCAGACAAAATGCACTGCTTCAGGTAGAATAAACAAACAGATTTTTTAACTATAAGGATAGATTTTAAGTGATTATAAGTCAAAATATAACAAGTCAGATTTGGTCAAATGAAATAAAAGTGAAACGCATTCTAAGCTGATTTTAACTTTCAGTGCCCTTACAAAAGTAGATGCTTCTCACCACAGGCTGGCTGGTTGCTCTTCAGCCAGGCTCTCCCCTTTGATCAGTGCTTCAGTCACTTGGTGGTGTCTCTAAGTGTAGGTGGAAGAGATAGAGAGCATGGAAAATGTCTCTCCCTTTTATCATGCCCTTTCTTCCCTCTAGGCTTTGCTCTTCCCCTCCTCCCCCCACCTCCCACCGCTTCAGAGTCAGGTGAGCATTACTGAGTCTCTCTAAGCAAGTTTGAGCAATTCCCCTGGTGTGCCTCTTGCAGGTGAGTCATTGTATTGTAGTTCCCTTGCTGGACAACAGCTGTTGATGGATTGTTTGACACCCCACTCAGGTGTTGGTTACTTTCCTTGCTGTTGCCTGTGGGGAGCTAATATCTGGCTGATTCCCCTAACATGAGCATGTTTTAGTGACAACCATACTACACAATTCTCATAACTTCATAAACATTAATGATACACATATATGGATAGAGAAATTACTTTCAGCAGATCATAAGCTTTCCCCTGACACCTTACAAGGCATGCTTTATACGTAAGATCATGATTATATGAAAATGAGGACTATGGGGGTTACAGCATGCTCCCTCAAGGTATATAATGCCACAATGGTCAAAGATGCAACCCCATGAATGTGCTGGATGCCCCTAAGCCTCTGCCTGCTGGCACTGGATGACAGGGGATGGATCACTCAATTGCCCTGTTCTGTTCATTCCCTTTGCAGCATCTGGCATTGGCCACTGTGGAATACAGGATACTAGGCTAGATGGACCATTAGTCTGATCCTAGGCAGCCATTATCATGTTCTTATGAAAGATCCCATTTAATAATTTAGGGTCCTGCTATATAACCATCTCACATACTATTCTGCATGTTAATATTTAATATTCATTGCCTATATCTGTCAGTGTAACAAAAGCTGGGACAAGAGCTGAAATACCTCTTTGTATGTTCTTTCTATGAATGCAGTGCTATGAAATCTCCTTTCATTGTCACTTGGCAGGTTAGATAGACAGCTGTTTGGTCATGTGCCATCCAGGGCAGTTTGTGGGAAGGACAATGAGTCAAGCTTGACTGTTCTTGTGAACATGATGGTGTTTGGTAGCACCTTCTCACCAGCTCCTCACACACTGAAGTTTTATAGAGGGTAGAGGGCAGGTGGTGGTGTGGGGGGAATAATGGCTTTATATTCCTAACGCTGCTCAGTTCTCTGTCTGATCCTAGCCCTGCATGATCTTCAGCGCCTTCAGCTCATGCTGAAGGCACCAGAAGACGGGGGTGCTCAGCATTTCCCTGAACAAGGCTGTAAGTGATGAAAGCCAATCAATTGAAATGGAACAGTCCCAAACCCTGGGGGTGAAATCTTGGCTTTACTGAAGTAAATGGCAAACCACCTGTAAGTGCAGTAGAACCAGGATTTCATCCATGGCATCCCATGCTATTACTGGAGATGTGTTGTAAAGGAGAAGGGTGATTGTATGGTTATGGTGTTGGCACAGAAGGCCTGGGTGAACTGCCAGCTTCCTCTGTGACCTTGGGTCAGTCACTTAGGACATGCTCCAAAGCCCATTGAAATCAGTGGCCTTTGGATGGAGGCTGTTGATTTTCTCTGAAAGGTAAAAGTGCCCCAGGAGAGGTGCTGTTACAACTGCAACTTCTAGCTCAGAACCACTTTGAGTTTGTAACTTCCTCATTTCTATGGTGCAATGTGTTTGGATATTTCAGTCACGTGCGTTGGCTCTGAGCAGCCTGCCGTTTGGCTGAGTGTGTGTCTGACTTTATCCCTTTTTAAAAATTATTCTGGACTACAGTGAAACAGAGTTCTTCTCCCCCTGTAAAAAACATGGAAGCCCTTCTACGTTCACAGGCCCTCTGCTGGTTACTGGGTAAGGTTCACGTTGTAGCAGTCAATTGGGTCTATGATGTGAGAGCTTGGAAAGTCATAGTGCAAAGGAGGAATCATTTTGTGATTTATTTTTGTATTTAGTAAATATAACAAAGTTGAAGGGGATTAGGGAAGGGTGGTATTGCACGAAGCTGGACAGATGGTGTACAAAGGGCAAGTTGCATTTGCTATTTCAGATCAATCTGGGCTAGATTCTAGACCCAAAAGTTCCATCTAGATGGGAATAAATGCCTCAGAACACCACAATGGCTGGCCCTGGTCAGGTGACTTGGGCTGAGGCTGCTGCGCTAAAAATTGCTGTAGAGGGATTCGGGCTGCCTCAAATCTGAAAGGAGAGGGAACGAGGAAAAAAAGAACTTTTTCCCAGCAGGCAGCTGACCCTTCAGGAAATGTCTGTACCTACTGTGGGTGGATCTGTGGTTCTAGGATCAGACTTCTGAGTCATCTAGGACCCCCACGTAAATCTGTGATAGAGATCATCCTCGAATCGAGAGAGTGCCCTTGCAGGGTCTTAGAGCTCCAGGTCTAGCCCAAATCAGAACATCCAGTTTTAGGGCCCAAGCTCGGTAAGCCCAAATCAGTGGACCCAGCTGGTAGATAGACCCTTTTACTCTCGTTCAGGAGTGCCTTACTCCCCGTGATTTCAGGTAAGGAATAAGTTACTGCTTTACATTAGTAAGGGTATCGGCATCTGGCCCTTTGTTAATTCCAGCTGTCTGGCTTTGGGATGTGCAATGGTAATCTCCAGATACAAAGACTGCAGCACAAATCCAAGAAACACAAATATTTGTCGGGCCCAATGCTAGTTTCCAAAACTATTATAGTAATGAAAAAAGATCTCGCTGGGGAACTGTGCTAAGCATCAGTCTGCCCCTTCAGCTAGGAGGCAAAGGTAAAAACTTTTTTTCAAGACAAACTCCTTAGAGTCTTGTTTTCTTTCACACACAGCTAGGTTCTTCTTTGGTGTAAATGGCGAAAACTCAGAAACGAGCAATAGAAAATAGGTCATGTAAGCCAGCCCCTTGCCAGTGTTGAGCTGTTCCTTAAATTTATAGTCTGTCTTGTATTGTTCATTCTTGCTTCAACGTGATCCAAGTTATGGAGCTCCTGTCATGTCCCTTGGGGAGACTATTCCACAGTCTAATGAATCTCACTCTGGGAAAACTTTTTTCCCTTTGTTAGTGGCACAGCTTTTCTGTCACTTCTGTTAACTATTATCCTGGGGTCTGCTCAGGCAATGTGACATTTCTTCTGCTATTATCATCGATTCAGACATTTTGAGGCTGCAGAGACTATGATCATCCAGTCTGACTTCCTGCATAACGCGGGCCACAGGATTTCACCCAGTGATTCTTGCATTAGGATTGCCTGAGGCAGAAAATGTGTCTTAGTTTTTGCTTGGGTAGAACCTTGCTGACATGCAGAAGTTCTCATTGATTTGTCTGAGTAATGACTGAGAAGTCAGATCCTATCTTTAATCAGTGTTATCCTGGTACAGTCTTTCTGGTCTTTCCCTGCCTAGGGCACAGCTGTCATGCTGTTATGGTTTCAGAGGGGCATTCTGCGACACACTGCCCAGAGATTTCTCTTCAGCAGGAAGTCTCTCCACTGCAGCATTGGCATTACATACCTCCTGGACTTCAGCAAAATGACCAATGCACTTGTGACAAGGAACGTCTGCATCAGGAGAGACATAAAACAGGTTGTTTCTGGGTGCTGTGGGCATGTTACTGCAGTGCCATCAAGACCATTCGGGGCCTGTTCTGCTCCCACTAAAGCAGTAGCAATAATAATACCTAATTCTTATACTGTGCTTTTTTTGATCAGATCTGGAAGGACTTCTGGAAGCAGCTAGTGTTATCCCAGGTGGGGAAACTGAGGCATGCAGCGTAACTGGTTAAACTCTTATTGTGCTCAATGGGAGCAGGATCCATTTTGGCGAGAGTTCAGGTGTCCGTGCTACAGCATGACTGTACAGTGCACAGGGGCTCTTGCTGTGTAGCAGTGTTGATGGCAGAAGGATAGCAGAGTTGCAAAAAAAAGAGTAGTAAATCTGACCAAGGTGAAGATAGAATCATAGAAAAGGAGGGCTAGAAGGGACCTCAGAATGCCGTCACGTCCTGGGACCAAGTAAACCTAGACCAGCCTTGACAGGTTTGTTCAACCTGATGTTAAAAACCTCCAAAAATGGGCAGCCTGTTCCAGCACTTAATTATCCTGATAAATTTTTTCCCTAATACCTAATCTGCAACTCCCTTGCTGCCCTTTAAGCAGATTAGTTCTTGTTGTGCCTTCACTGGACAAGGAGACAAATTATCCACCATTCTCTTTATTACAGCCCTTCGCATATCTAATGACTTATCAGGTTCCCCTGTCCCTCAAGTCTCCTTTTCTGAAGGCTAAACATATCCAGTTTCTAACCTTTCCACATAGGTCAGGTTTTCTAAACCATTTTTTAAAATTTTTATTGCTCTCCTCTGGAGACTCTGAAACTTGTCCACAGTTCTCCTGAAGTGTGGTACCCAGAACTGGACACAACACTCCAGCTGAGGCCTCACCAATGCTGAGCAGAGCAGGGAAATCCTGTCCTGTGTCTTATATATGACATTCCTGTTAATACTCCCCACCATGACATTAATGTTTTAGCCACTGCATCCCATTGGGACAAAACAATGGGATAGTCAGAGGCATCTGCATGGGGGTCTTATTCTTCGATGGTGGTGGTGGGATTTGTCTCCAACCTCCATCTCCACACTCCCTGGTAGTGCAAGCCCATTGATAATTGATCTTGGCTCTACCTTATGGGAAAAACCCAGAGGTGCCTGCGGCTATTTTCTGGGACCGGTAAATTCCATAAATCCAGTGGTGGAAATGATCCACTGTCTTCCTCCCCCTCTGCCTACCCATATATCCTAGCTCTCTTGACACTCTCTGATCACTGGACCCATAAATCATTCTCTGTGGTCCTGGATAAGAGATGCTCCTATGGAGGAGGCTGACTTCCCTCTTGGTGAGGCAGAGGTGTCCTCCACAAGCAGTGTGTCTTAGGAGCCAGGATCAGGCCCTGCAAGCTAGTAAACAAATCTTACTAGGGCATATGACAGGAATTAAAATTCACTGACTCTACTAATCTCCCTGCCACATGTCAAAGACACATTATATTGCTCTAGTGCAGTGGTTCTCAAACTTTAACAACCTGTGAACCCCTTTCGATAAAATGTCATGTCTCGCGAACCCCCCTCCTAAAAAGGAATATTTCCAGGGACCGTCTCCTTTACCATAGCTTTCTGTCTCCAGTTTGTCCACCCAACGTGTCCTATGTCATTCGGTTTTATCTCCCAGGCCATGCAGCAATGCCAACTTCCCATCTATGGGCTCTGCACAGTCTGTTTCCTGGGCTGAGACGGGAATTGAGTCTACGGTCCATTCAGTTCCTGGCTTTTTTGATTAGATAGCCAACAAAGGGTGTGGATCATTGAGGATTGCGGTGGGGATTTTGATGCTGTGGAAAGCAGTGATCTTGGAAATATTAAATTTGTTTTATGACATGCTTATTACAGACTATTATTAATTATTATTTATCAAGACAGTGTTTTTATTACATTATGAAAACGGCAACACTCTTCCAAGATCTCACTTTCGTAGCTTGTATCACTTTGAATAAGCCTGTTATAATACAAAGCCTCTATGTTTCATCAAGGAGTATCAGATGTGTATCAAAAGACTAAGTATCAGATGTGTATCAAAAGACAGAAGTATCAAAGACTTCTTCCTACACAAGCATTCAGGTCTTGAGCAGTCCAGTCAAACAACGCACGTTACAGGAAAGCTTAAACTTGTTCTTCATAATCATTTTAAAAACAATACTAGCCGCCTGTTTATTTTTAAAAACACCAAAAAATATCCAGCTCCCTTTCCATTTCTTATAAGAAGTCTTGAAGTTTAAATCTCCTCAGTGTGATAGATATGCTTGCTTTGATCTGCTTAGCTCTTGGAAGTCCAGGGGCTTCGCCATTAGGGAATTTTTTCCTGAGAACCCCCTGTAACATTCTGCAACCTCCAGGGGTTCACAAACCCCAGTTTGGGAACCACTGCTTTAGTGTGTCCTTGGCGCAGCAAACTAATGGCACGCTGCAATCCTTCTATATCATTTTCAAACAGTAAATCCAGTTCCATCTGCAATGAGCCCTGAACAGGACGCCTTCCCGACCAGGCAATGTCCTGACTTGTATATCCCTAGATGAAATGTCCTCGGTGATGATATGCTTTTTTTTTTTTTTTTTTTTTTTTTTGAAGGCTGTCTTTGACAAGCAGCTGTATTTTGCTGGTCCCTGGTTTGGTCACTGAAGGCAAGCCTCACCATGTAGCTATTAGACTGTGCCCCCAAAATTGTACCCCTATCACATCTACAAAGTTAGAAACTGAAAAGAAGAGCAAGAGATCTCAGGAGTAAGTGGCTGTTGGGTGCTGTCAGTCAAAAATGCCTGTCCCCATTTGATTCAGTCTCTTTCCCCATTACGTGTGATGAACATTGCAGATTATAGGAATAAGGAATGCACCTTTTAAATACTGCATGAGCCTTCTAGGGTTACTCGCTGAATTCTATGTTGTAAAAGCCTCCAGAAAAGCAGCATGTATAAAACCAGACATTGCGTGTTTTGTGTATATTAAGTAAACACAGTTATTTGGGGCCTAGCTGTGTCCAAATGGCTTCTTATTGTTTTTGCTGTATAAAAAGTGCAAAATACAAGGGAACAATTTTTTGGTTCTAATACCGAACTGGTAGAAACTCTTCTAACAGTTTTTCTAGCAAACATTGATTTCTGGAGGCAAAAAAGGCAATTCTTTTTTACAAGTTGTTTTCCAATGTTTCTGTTTCTCACAAAAAAGTGTGCCTTCTTTCAGTTTTTTCTCCAAAATTGTTATAAGAACTTATTGAAGACATTACCAAAAGGGTTTATGAACTGTTTACTATAAACTTTTTTTAAAATAAGTGACAAATGATTTATCAAAACTGTTTTAAATAAATGAAAATTGTCACTAGCCCTTTGGTAACCTATGAAATCACTTCTCCTGCTAGGCAAGAGTAACATGGTGGCCATATAGCAGTACTCTCGTTGCTGCAGGATCAGATTCTCTCTTCTCCACATTTGCTTATTGTGTTTTTTTTTCTTTATGCACACACACCTTCACACCTGCACTGTGCAGGATCAAGTGCAAAGTAGATCCCAAAGGAGTATGTCAGGGTTGCTCTCAGCAGAACATGTTTTCTCATAACTCTCTCCTCAGAGGATGGTGCAATGATCTCTGCAGTAAACTAATATTGGCTTCTGTCAGGGACAGGATATTGGTCTATGTAGAAGACAAGGCATGAGCCTAGGAGTTAGCATGGGCCTAGTGGGATCTGTATTCTTGACTCTAGCACTGAGGTGCTGTGTGTCTGGTTCCCTGCCCCCCCTTTATCTGGTCTGTTTGGATTTGGAGCTTCCCTGGAAAGACACTCTCAATGTGTGCCTGTCCAGCAATCTCAGCTGAGGCCTGATGGTGCTACTGTACTACAAATGCTCCTGTAATAATATGGACCACTGAGCTGGTCCAATGTGGCATTTCCTGGGATAAGGATTTTTCTCGTCCTTTTTAAAATTTTATTTTTAACACACATGTTTCAAACACTTGTACCTAGTGTAGCTATAACCACTTAACAACATTTATTTCCTTAGTTCCTTCTGAACACGCCTCTGTCTGGTACTGGAAACACTCACCTGTGTGCAAATTCCCTTATACTTTAGCAGACCTTAAAATAGTTGGGACTTTCAGCTACAATAAAATTAATGGGAAAGAGTAAAGTAATAACACAGATTTTGTTTTTTAAGTTGGGTCATAATGACCTCTTACTCATCTGGGACTGCTTTTATGTAGGAAACGTACGTTGTACCCACCTGTCCTCAGGCTGCAGCTGGAGTTTGAGGCTGGTCGTGTTTCTCGGTTGTCTGTTTCTGAAGGTAGCACCCAACATTGCCTTTTGACATGCCATAGTTTTATTTCTGTGGCTTATGTTTCCCATTGCACGTGGCATCTGTGACTAAATGAAGGTTGCTTTCTTAACAAGCCTTTGCCTGAGTAAATTCCTAGCAATACACAGTTATTTTCCCCTCAGATTAACACTCAAGAGCAGATCCTCCATGGACTTCATTGGAGCTGCTCTGATTTATACTATCTGGGGATGTGGCATTCCCCGCTAATGAGGGATGGAGCTTTAGAGGCTGAATCTTTCCTTTATATCCTGTTTCTTTTAAACAATCTTCCTTAATGAGACAAGTCTTCTGTGTTTGGTATGTTATAAAAATGCCATGGGGCAAGGGGTTCAGTCACTTAATACAAGTAGTGATGGAAAATGCCTAGTACATCATCTAGTTCAGGGGTAGGCAACCTATGGCACACATGCCAAAGGCGGCACGTGAGCTGATTTTCAGTGGCACTCACACTGCCCGGGTCCTGGCCACCGCTCTGAGGGGCTCTGCATTTTAATTTAATTTTAAATGAAGCTTCTCAAACATTTTAAAAACCTTATTTACTTTACATATAACAATAGTTTAGTTCTATATTCTAGACTTCTAGAAAGAGACCTTCTAAAAACATTAAAATGTATTACTGGCATGTGAAACCTTACATTAGCGTGAATAAATGAAGACTCGGCACACCACTTCTGAAAGGTTGCTGACCCCGATCTAGTTCATTCCTCTGCCATTGCAGGATTGGTCCCTGCAGTGATTTCTCTGGTGCATGGCTCTGTCCAATTAAAAATGATTCAGGACACAAGAATTAGAGGTCACCAAATGAAATTAATAGGCAGTAGGTTTAAAACAAAAGGAAGTATTTCTTCACACAACATACAGTTAGCCTGTGGATCTCCTTGCCAGAGGATGTTGTGAAGGCCAAGACTATAAGAGTTCAAAAAAGAGCTAGATAAGTTCATGGAGGATAGGTCCATCAATGGCTATAAGCCAGAATGGACAGGGATGGTGTCCCTAGCTTCTGTTTGCCAGATGCTGGAAATGGGCGACGGGATGGATCACTTGATGATTACCTGTTTTGTTTGTTCCCTCTGAAACACCTGGCATTGGTCACTGTCGAAAGATAGGGTACTGGGCTAGATGGACCAGTATCTGAGCTCCTTTCAGCCAATCTTATGAACTATTCTATCCTTCTCTGCTCTGGGGAGCCTGTTTCACTGCCTAATATACTTCACCATGAGTAATATTTTCCAGATAACCTGCCTACTTTTTCCATTGCTAAATTTCCTCCATTTACTCCTAGTTATACCCACTTGCTTTTTTCCTAAGAATTGCTCTCCTTTCCTGGTTAGGCCCTCCCCTCAACTCAAAGTCAGAGAGTATTGGCTTAGGTCAGGGGTGGTCCACGTGGCATGGCTTTCTCATACAGCAAAGCACCATCTGAACTGCTGTCTAACCACTACGGCAGCCCCAGGGTTGTAAGAACCTGAGAGTCCAGCCTGCACCCAGCAATCTTGCCTCCACATTCCTCCCTGCCCCACTGCCAAAAAATCTCCTTTGAGGGGAGCCCAGCATTTTGCAATTAAAATGAATTTAAACGAGAGCTGCATCTCATTCTTTACAGCCAATTAGATTAACAATAATAGGGGGTGGAAGCTGGGGATAGGGGGAGGTGGCACCTAAGCCTGACAAGCGATTGGATCAATTCTGGAAGCTGCTGAACACCATCAAGAATCAAACACTCTCAACAACCCCTGAAGTTGGTTAGGACTTTCTGGACTTGGGTTTAAAATGCATGTGACAAGACAGCATTCTTTCCCAGGGAGGATCGTTATTGATCCAGTGGCTACCTCTACTTTTCTAAACACAGTTTGAAGGTGAAATACCTCCAAATACCTGCAATGCAAATATCCAGTGCATTGTCTGCTCTCTGTCATCAATCTGTGTTCTACAAATGGACCTGGATGCTCAGTGAATGTGAACTGGCATAGTTCTATTGATCAGTGTAGCTCAGCTGACTTCTATGCTAGCTGAGGACCCGGTTCACAGATATCAGGAGTGTTATAGAACCCTCAGTGCAAATATGGTGTCCAAATCTTCTTACATGCATCCATGCAACTCCACAGAACTCAGAATGACTGTATGTGTTGAACAGGCTGAAGAAGTCTGGCTTAAGAAGTCCCCAGTGTGAAATAGGAAAATAAATGTAGCTAGCTATGTCACTATGGAAACTGTGTAATCTAGTTTTCTATGCATGGCACTTTTAAATATCTCTTAATCTGCTGTTCTGTTCTCATCAGGGTAGGATACCATCATGATGGGCATGGAATCTGAGCTCCTGTCAGAGGCATTGAGGAATGTGACTGCAAATTGTCATATATGGTGTCTTCTTTATTCCTCTTGCTTGGAAGACCTGATCATGGGTTATTTTTCCTAGGTTATCATGTGCTATGTGCTTTCTTCCACAGAGGAGAAAGGTCTGGTGGTTAAGACAATGGAGTGTGACGAGACTGAGTTTAGTTCACAGGCCGATGTGGGTAGATCACTTAATCTCCTTGTGCCTCAGATCCCCTTCTGTAAAATGGTAGTAATGCTTCCTTTCTCTTGCCCTGTGTCATCTGTTTAGATTGTGAGATTGTCCGGGCAGGGAGTGTCCGTTATCATATGTCTGGACAATGCCTAGCCCAATAAGATCTGGAGCTTGGTTGGATCTGCTGTATCCCACTGTAATTGTAATATTATTGAAGGAAGGGTCAAAGAGCTCACTCTGAACATGAAACAAAGTGATGTGGGAAGGAGTTCCCCATTCTTGGACTGGACCCCAAGAGAGCTCTGGCTCCCTGTGCAGACAATTTTTCCCTTGTGGCAGGCAATTACATTGTGCCAGAGGAATGGATGGTGGTGATGGTGGCAAGATCCTGCAAACTCAGATGGTCTCACAGATGTTCTGGGCCCAGCTCATGAGGAATGTAGAAGGTGATGCCCTAGACCTTGCAATGAACAATGTACTTAATGGGAGTGCAGAGTAGTGAGTGGAGCACGAGTTTCTTGCGTGTGGTCCCATGTGTCGCGGAGGACATGCTAAAACACACTGCATTCTTTAGGCTTTAGTCTACAAGATGCTTTAGTCCTCACCAGATGGTATAAATGTTAGTCCACACTAGCATGCTGTGCATTGAGGGTGCAACTGAAAACAGCCGTGTAGTTCTATTTTAATAGTTTTATTTCAAACAGTACTGTGCTAATACACACCAGGGAACTTTCTGTGTGTGTCAGCTGGGCCCACACAGGCCAGTTCGTGCACGACATGTTAGTGTGAAATAAAATGTCCTCTGGTGCAAGCTAAAGCAGCACGTGGACAAGCCCTTAGTCTCTTAAGGGAATAGTTCTTGGTTTCCTTTTTATCAATTTGTACTGACAATATCTTTACTTAAAAAGCATCAGTATCTAAAAGTCACTTAAAATGATGCTTTTTATTGCTAGACTTAGTGCAGTGTCTGTGACTAATAATTTATATTGGCTCTTTTACTATTAAGCCACCTAGTGTCTACCCTCTGAAGAGGATTATATTATATCTGCTGGAATGTAAGGAGGAGGAATTTAAATCATGATGTAATGCCCAGGAGTACCACTTCAGATTTGCTAACTAGATCAACACTAGCAGCACCACCAAGAAATCCTTCTTTCTAATAGGTGAAGCACAGTTGCCCTATAAAATATGAAACTGGTATCTTAATGATACAGGATTTATTTTAAAAGTTAAGCAGTGCAGAATGAAATATTGGTCAGTTTGCCATATGGAAAGGCACTTATCTAACCCCCCTTCTTACTCCCAGGTGTGCTTCTCTGGCAAGAACAAATCACACACAACATTTGGAAGGGAACTTAAAATCCAGCTGCACTATTTTAAAAAATATGCATTTACAATTAAAACAGGCAAAATTCTAGAATTTGTTACCCACCTGTAGCCCCAGTGAAGATATTGAGATTCCAAGAGTGTGATTGACACACAATGTGACTCAAAGGGCCTCCTTTTCTGCTGCTTTACTCCAGTTTTATGCTAGCATGACTCCATTGAGAACATTCATGAAAGGGCAATCAGGCCTCAAGTGCCCAAGTTGTCTTTGACCCAATTCTGAAACAAAGATTGCCCTCAGCAGCTAAAAAAATCTTTGTTTATAGTGATAGTCATTTTAGCCTGTTTTATTGATACAATAAATGCTGCTTGGTATCTTCAATCTAAGTTCAAGGAGTTTTACAAAAAATCTCCTTTGAGGGGAGCCCAGCATTTTGCAATTAAAATGAATTTAAACAAGAGCTGCATCTTATTCTTTACAGCCAATTAGATTTAATGTATGTAGATTTAATTAATGTAGTTTCTCAATATCCCCCTGAGGTAGGGGTAACTCTGACAGACACTCTTAAAATTAGTGGTTAAGTCCAATGTTTGCATTAAGGCAGCCCAGACTGAGAAATGCATTTTGGTGGTGAGAGCAGGGGATCAGACGTCAACAACTCTGGGTTCTTGGCTGTGTCACTGCCTTTTTATGGGACCTGTGTGAGTCAACTGCGCATCATTTCTCCCATCTTTAAAATAGTGGTAATATCTACTGGGGTTGGTCTAAAACTTTTGAGAACTCCATTTTCTGATGGGAAAGTGTTTCTTTGTGGAAACTGAATTTTAGCTCTGGCAAAGATTTTTTTTTAGGGGTGTAATTTTCCACTGGGAAATTCAAGAGGAAATGTTTTGGTTTGGGCCAACAAGTGGAAGTTACATGTTTTGGTTTGGGAATATTGAAACATTTTGTTTCAATCAAAAATGTTGAAATGAAACATTTTGACACTTCCAAGTCAAAATTCTTATGGAAACTTTTGTTCCATGCAGTTAAAATATTTTGACTTTTCATCCTGGTTCAAGAAGAAAACAAATGTCAAAATAGCAGCATTTCCTGATGGATGGAAATTACATCTTTTAGTCAACTGTAATATTTGCCTATTTGAACAGGGTGTCTGTGAGACTTAATTCATAAATGTCCAAAAAGCATTTTTAAATACTAGTAGGAGAACTGCTCTACAAGAGCAAATTACTTTTTACTGCTGTAAGGTTCCTTTGGAATGAGCAAGAGGCATAATGGAAGCTGTACTTAGTTGCGGATTAATGTAGAAATTACAGATGGGAAGGCAGAGATGAATTCAGAGATTACAGTAGCATCTCTTCCTGTACTGGTTTGTACCAAACCAAGCACAGGATTAGAAACTGGCTGGAGACTGCTTTCCCTTAACTTGAGCCTAGTACTGCAAAGTTAGAGCATGCTAACACAGTAATAAAACCTCCAGCAGGAATCAGAGTTTTGAAGTAGATGTTCTGGAAAGCTAAGATAACGTTGCTATGGATGATACTACCCATTTATTTAGTGGATTTAATACAGAATGGGAGTGAGGATCAGAACCTGAGTAGATATTAGATAGGTTTTTGGGGTTTTTTTGCTTTTAAAAGTCACCTTCTAGAGTGAATTTCAGGCTGGTGAATGGCACTGGTCTATTTGAGGCAGAGAGAAGAACCTCTCTCCCCTCCGCCCCCCCCGCCCCCCCCCCCCGCAAAATGACAGTAGTAAAGAAGGGAGGGTGCCAAAAAGAAGAGAGGCCAACTCAGTTTATAGGACAAATCAACAAGTGCACGGATGGGAGTGTGGTCACGGGTGTGATGCAAGCAGACAGATGGGGGGTGCTGAGCAGAGAGCCCCTCCCTGCACCAACCACTCGAAGAAGAGCTCCTGGAAAGCAGTGGATTGAGGCCAATGGAACTCTTCTTGGATGCCGCATGAGTGAGGAAAATGGTATTATAATCACTGAGCCTCCCTGAGTTGAGTGTTCCTCATAGGTTTACGCACATCCAGCTTGGCCAGTGGCAGGAGCAGGATAATGAGGTAATGAGCTTAAGTCTCATTGAAAGACAGTAGAGATTAGCCTCCGAAGTGTCTGTTACTTTGGTAATATCTACAAATGTTCTGTTCTCTCCCAAAATCAATACGACAGCATTATAGGAATGACAGTTAAATGGTGACAAGCAGTGAATGTTTCAAAGAGTTGAGACTTCGTTTGTTTGAGCGATTTTATTTTCTTTTTAAAGACCAAGTAAGAATTTGTTTACCACTATTGAATGATTTAATTTGAGGCATCCAAAGCAGTGAATATCTGTATTAAAAACCTGCTGTAATGGAGGCTTATGGCACTAAGCCAGAAGTGAACATCTCAAATTCCTTTGTAATAAAGTGGATCGTGTACCTAATGTCAGGCTGCAGTTACTTTCCTGTCTCTTCTTCCTTCTCACGTTGTTGTAGACATTGTTGAACAATGCAGATAGCTCCATAATTCCAAAGGAACTGGGGTAAAATTCTAGTAGAGGGGCCAAATGACAGCTTCCTCTTGGAATTTTTTAACATCATTTAATGCCATGTGATATGGCATTTCACCTTTCAAAGACAAACAGTTTGCTCTTCTAGGCTAAGGTTTTCAAAGTTGCTTCTGGGAGCTAGGTACCCAAATACCACTGAGATTTAATAGGTGTTTGGAAATACCAGCTCTAGACACCAAAGGGTTTTAAGGGAGGTCAAGTATCTGACCTAGGGATAAATTCCTCAGGCCTGATTCCAGTCTCCTGATGTGACTATATTAGCATCAGTGGATTTACACTGAAGTTAATATGAAGTAAGGGAGAGAAGAATTAGGCCTGCCATTAGCAGGAGGAGGTAGCAGGGTGCATAAAGAAATGGAAATTTCATCATATCCCCACTGAGTTCAAACTTCGCACACCTTTGTCTTAACTCAGGGCTTAAACTGTTTTCATTGATGCTGGCCTTTCACTTGCATCTTAAGCTTCTCTTCCCTGAGCCATGGAAAGAAATCTTTTCTTAGACCAACTTAAAAATCATACTTTAGGGGTTTTTTTTCTTACACATAGTTCATCCTACAGACTGTGTGCCTGATTCCCATAGAAAAATATCTACTTTGCCCAAGTCCATGGATTTTCAGAGTGAGTTGTGTTTTACATTTAATATATTTTCTGTTTTTCACATCTACCTCTTAAAAATGGAAATGCAACATCCTCATAGTTGCATTGTTGGAATGCTGCTGAGAGCTCATTTTTAAAGGTTAGGGATGGAGGTTTTCCTTTGCATTTCACTTTTTTAAAAATATGCAAAATCCAGAGGAAGTAGGAAAGAATACATAAATTCTGTAAGATAACAAACAGCACTGCATGTATAATCAAGGGCCCACATCTCAACATTGTAAACATCACTGCTGGACACATTAACACTCAAAACATTTCTAAACTTCCACTTCCAACAGTCATGCATTCTCACGTATGAAAACAAATTAAGTCAGCCTTCCCGTTCCTCCTCCGCCCCCCAACCTCCCCGCTTTCCCTGAAGAAGGCAGTGGAGGCGATATGGGGCAGGTGGCCAGCTGACGTCCAGTAGGAAGGGTACTTCTAATGTGGTTGGCTATATATTATGAGTCATACCTAAGTGTCTGAGTGAAATATCGTACCATGTCATGCTGACTCAGAGCAAGCCAGAATGAATTTGGAGAGAAATGGCACAGACGAATCTTCTGTAAGATTATATACTACAGCTTGCAACAGTGCTTTACCAAAAAGATTATGGCTCATGTATCCAAAAGTGCTGAATAATTTTTCATTGAGTTGCTTAAAATGACAGTAGTCTGTAAGCCCCAGCTGGCGATTGGGGCCCCATTGTTCTAAGCACTATACACACACTTCATAAAAAAAAATAAAGTCCTCAGCCCCCAAAAACTTACCGCTTTGGGTGTCTCCATTTTTGGAAGCCAAACTTTGAGAGCACAGAGCTTGATTTTTCAATGAATGATCACCCACAATTCCAACTGGAGTCAATGGAACTTGCAGATATTCCGCAGCTCTGAAAAATTAGGTTCTTGGTGTCTAAGGTTAGGTTCCCAATCTCTCAGGCACCCCAAATTAATGATTCCTAATAAACAACTTGGCCTAACCCATTATAAGGAGCTAGATGATGTCTACCCATGTGAGACTTCTGGCTCCCATTGTTTTTCATGGGGAAAATTCAGGCTATGACTGGCTAGTTTTAGCTAACACAAAGTTATGCCATACATAACTGTCCTTGGTGAAGGCATCTAACAGTGGCATGATCCATATCATATGGGAGTTTTTCCATACACTCCAGTGTACTTTAGATCAGACCCAATGTGCATGTGCTGAAGGTTAATAGCAGAAGAGCAAATATATTGCAATGTCCAATCTGCAGTGGAGCCTGTAAAACAGAACAGATTCAAGTTGGCCCAATAAAAGATATTACCACACCCACCTCGTCTCTCTAATATCCGAGGCCCAACCCTACAACCTAAGGGAAAAAAACTGCTGTGGCAGTATCTAGCACGGTCTTTGTTTTGAGAGGAGTAGGAGGTGCTAGTAGCATTGTGCAGGGAGGTGACTGAAGGCAGGCCTGCCCGGTGGGTGAGCGCATGCTTCCGTGTGTGGCTAGACAGATACATGCTAGCTCTGCTTGAGCCAGTGCATTAAAAATAGCAGCATGCCTGCAGTGGCACTGGCGGCAGCTTCAGCAAGCCACCCACGTGTCTACCCAGTGTGTCAGGCAGGCTTGGAAGAACAGGCAGCTACCCATGCTGCTGCAGCCACACTAGCATCTTTAGCGTGCACGCTCGAGCAGAGGGAGCATGTATCTGTCTAACCACGCAGGGAAGTTCCCTCCCAACTGCTCTGTAGACTTAGCCTAGGATGTATGAGGGTACGTGAAGTAGGGAAGGAATCATCTTCTCCACCCAGACATAAAAACTTTAACTGCCCCTGATAGGCCAATCAAGGTCCTTTATCAATATTCAAATTGCTAGTGATAACCACCTCCCCACTGTGTGCTTCCCATCAGTGGGCCTCTGTTTATTGCTATTAACTAAAGCTGGCCAGGAAATGAATTTATTTTCTGTCTCAGTGGAAAAAAAAATCAACAGAAAACAATACTTTCCCATGGCTGTCAAAACCCAGAGTTGTTCCAACAAATGAGAAACTTTGGGTTAAAGAAATAAAAACTGAAATCTTTTGATCAAAAATGCCCTTTTCTGTCAAAGTTTTTATCAAATTTTCAAGCAGCTCTTCTGTTAACCAGTCACTCTCGTATAGCACTTTGGTTCTGTTACCTTTTTTTTAACATCTGTCTCCTTATGGGAGTGGGTGGGTGGGCCTGGATTGACAGGGATTCCAGCAAAGCAGGGTGTAACTTCTTTTATTCTCTTCCCAGATGTATTCACTTAGCAGTACCTCCCCTCGCTCCTTCCTGGAAAGATTACGAGGGCATCTTGGAAGGAACATTCTAACCACAGGGCAACCCTGCGTGACTTGCCAGATAGTTGGAGGCTCCCAAGGAAGAAAGCAAACACACAATATATTCAACAGAGTAATTGTATTAAACAGGATATCACTATGATATAACAGGTAGAGCGATGTTTTCTGGATATCTACACCCCCCATATTGATAATACCAATGAACTTCTCCAAAAGTCCCAGTCATGTGAGTTGATATAGCGGGAATAAAATGTTAGTATCATGTTGGTATGCATAATCCCTAGGGGCCCTTGACAACCTGTGAAAATGATATCTTCTGCAGCAGTAATAATTGGCCAACTTGGTTAAGTACAGCCCCAAAGACTCTCACATGGGATAAGATAGCAAGTTCCTCCACAGGTGTAATAGATAGTAAGTAAAAACATCCCCAAATTCTTACCCCATGGCTTGAGCACACAATTCAGGGAAAAGGGGGTCTCCCAAACAATTTCCCTGACTGCCTCACTAAAAGATGGCACACTCACAACTCTGCGAATAATTCATGAGTTCAGAGCTAAATCGGGTCTACTCAGCAACTGCAGATGGGCTGACAATAGCAGTGGCCCTTTGTCTTTTTCATATAGGAATCAGGTTGCTTCTGCTCCCAAGATAACCCCTACCATAAAGGTGTAGGGATTGGGTGAAGATTACAACTACTATCCTAAAAATCCTAACTCCTGATCTCCTGCTCTAGAACTCCGATACAGTCACAGCAGGTGGGCAGTGGGGTAGAGGTTCATGCCCAGGCAGCTTCAGAGAACTTCTTCCTTTCAAAGGTGTCTTGGGGTTTTGGTAAGTCTGTGGAGGATGAAGTCTTATTAGCTGTCTTCCTCTGCTACTCTGTAACAAGAGGCAGCAGTTTTCCTCCTGGTTGCTGTTGCTTCTTGTGACTTGCTCTTCTTGTTAAGCTTGCTTCTTCCAGCTGGAGCAGGCTCTGCAGGTGTGTCTATTTGGCTGGGATTGAGGGCAGAGGAGCTCATTCTCCTTCTCCTGATTGTGGTGGAGGCGTACCCTATCCCATACCCCAGCCCTCAAAATGATAAGAGGCTTCTGGTTCTGAGTGTCCACAGCTCCAACTTCCCTTGAAAAGAAATCAGCTTTGGCATGATCTTTCCCTGCATGATGATGCACTCTGAACCTATCTGGCTGGAGTGCCAGGTATCACCGCTTTATCCAGGGGTTCAAGTCCTTCGTGGTATTCAACCAGTTTAAGGGTGTGTTATCCATGATCAGTGAAAAGGGGTTGCCAAGCAAGTAGTACCTAAGAGTCTATGGCCTGCTTAATTGCCAATGCTTCTTTTCTCAATAATGGTGTAGGCTTTTTCCCTGGGGAACAATTCTCTACTTGGATACAGAACTGGGTGCTCATCACCTCCAAAATCCCATGAAAGCAGGGCACCAAGTCCAACATCCGAGGCATTCATCCGAAGTGATACTAATGAAGCCCTCAAATGGTGTAGGTGACCCTCCTGCATGGGGCTATATATGATCTCATCCAGGTAGGCAGAAGCATTCTGGTATTGAGGGCTCTGAACTTTATTCACGAGTTATTGAAAGGTTGCCAGGGCCCCATGCGGTCTGAATGGCATGTGTTTGAAATGAAAGTGCCTAAATGGGAGAGGACACTGTCCATTCAACCCCAAGGAGGGGAATAAAGGGATTTACCAATATCCACTTTGTACCATTGGTCTCACAAAGGATCTCAAGGGTCCGACCTGCTCCAGCAGCTCATCTACCTGCAGCATCAGATAAGCACTGAATTTTAAAATGACATTAACTTTATGGAAGCTGATGCAAAACCAAATCAAACCATCAAGCTTGGGAACAATGGGGCTCCTCCACTCACTTTTTGACTCTTTAGTGATCCCCATTCTTAACATCATCCCTACTTTTTCCCAGACAATGTCCCACATTTTCCATGGTAGAGCTTGGGAGTTCTCCCTAACTTGTCTGGATGTCATTTCCAGGCAGTGGTGTACTAAGTGAGTTTTTCCAAGTGTTTGAGAACACATCAGCAAAGCTCTCACTCACTTGGGAGACTTGTGCTCGCTGTCCAAGACAGTCCCATAACTAGTGTCACAGGTATCAGCTCCTGGCTCACACGAACTTGAATCCTAACATGGATCTTGTGGGGAAGATAGTTGTTAGTAAAGATTCCTGCTCTTTCCAGGGCTTAAAAAGAGTTACATGGTAGATTTGTGTCTCTCTTCTTCAGCCCGTTAACCATATTTCATACACTACTGGTCCTACTTGTCTAGTTACTTCAAAAAGACCCTGCCACCAGGTGATTAATTTAGATTTGGCCAGTGGTAACAATAAGAAGACTCCCTGTCTCCCAGCTGGAAAATACACAGGCATGTCCCTCAGTTATAGACTTGTTCTTGTGTCTTATGACTCTTCCAGATTTTTCTCTCCCAAATGTACCCAGTTTTTTAAGGTGCTTCCTTAAGTGGATAACACACTGAGTTAAACTGGAAGTACTTGCATCCTGTTCCTCTCAATCTTCATGTGGCAAATCTAAGATCCCCTGAGGCTGATGGCCATACAATAGTCCAAAGGTGGAGAATCCCATAGAGGCCTGCAGGGCTTCCCTTATGGTGAATATGAGTGGTGTAAGCAGTGGCTCCCAGTGCTTGAGTCACATCTGATAAAGCACTTCAGCATTTCTTTCAGGGTTTTGTTGACTCTCTATGAGACCATCTGTCTGAGGAAGTTTTCTCAAGGATTTAATCCTCAGAAGGGAGTGCAACTCTTGTATCATGTGCGAGGTGACGTTGATGCCTTGGTCAGTTAATATATCACAAGAGGCATAGGCGCTGACTCTGTGGGTGCTGCGGGGCTCCGCACCCACCAGCAACCAAATTCCCCCCTTCCTTGCCTCACCTCCTTCCCACTGTCTTTGCCTCCTCCCCTTCCTGAGCGCGCCGCTGCTTCCTCGCTACTCCCCCTCCCTTCCAGCACGTCTTGCCTGCCACCCAACAGCTGTTTGGCAGTGCTTAGGACTTTCCAGGAGGGAGGAGGAGGAACGAAGACACAGCGAGCTCGTGGGAGGAGGTGAAGAGGCGGGGTAGGGATGGGAAGTTGGGGGAAAGTGGTGGAATGGGGACAGTGAGGAAGGAGCACTGGGGTGGGAAAAGGTAGGGCGGGGACTTTGGGGAAATGGGTGGAATTGGGGCAGAGCAAGGGCAGTGCAGGGGTGGGGCCATGGAAGGCGGGGTCAAACACCCAAGGGGCAGAAGGGAAGTTGGCGCCTAAGACAAGGGGAATCCTATATGTGAAAAATGTTTCATAAGTTCTGGTGCAATAACTGTCACCTTTGTCATGCAAAGAGAAATAGTCTCCAGACAGAAGGTAATATAGTCAGCAACTACCAATACGTGCTGGTATCTGGAGGCACTCTTCTCCAGGGGCCTGACCATGTCCATCTTTCACAGAGTGTCCTGATCAGCAGCAAGGAAACTGAGGGAGCCTTTGAGACACTCTTGGCAATGGACAGTTGGCATTCTGGACAAAAGGAGCAACATTCCCTTACTTTCTGATGGACCCCAGGCCAGTAGAAGCAGGACGGTATTCAAGATATCATCTTCTCCCAACCGATATGGCCGGTACAAGGTATATCATGCCCAAGCTGCATCACAGGTAGGCAGTATTTGCATGACACTAGTAGCTGTGTCTTTGTCTGCCCAGATTTAGTCTTACTCAACAAGGCATAAGCGTTCATTCTTGAGCACAACATGGGAGTATTGCTCTGGCTGCTGAGGTTCCATCGCTTTATTTACAGAGGCCAATTGCTTGTAGGCATGGCTTAATTTGGGCTGCACTCTTTGTTCCTGAACAAAGTTTTTCTTGTTTGCACTAGGGCCCTAAGGCTAGGGTGGTTATCTCCTTCTCCAACGCTAGCCTAGCTTGAGATGCTCTCAAGGTCCTTTCCCCCAGAACTATCAGTTCCCTGAGTCCTGCCAAGCCCACATTTCGGACTGTGCTCCCAGAATCAATTGTAGCCGCTGGCTGGGGTAGGATATATGCAATGTATGCAGATAGTCTGTGTCTTTTGGAGCACTGTCTCTCCCAGCAAGGGAGGGTTGAACTACTGTCTGGCTGCACCCAGAATCTAGAAATCCTTGTGGACTCTTCCCTTATACCAAGACTGGCACTGTCAATTTGGGGGAAGGATTTTTTGAGTGTCTCTCTCTATGGTCCAACCCTAGATGTGTTCATACTCAATGAAGAACATTCTTTCCTTACGTGCCCTTGTTGCCCACAGGAGTAACAGGTTAGTGGAATGACGTTGGGAAGTTTTTTTAAATTTTTTTACTGTGGCTTCAGTTTAATGTCTAAATATTTTTTTAAAAAATGATGTTTCATAGAAAACTGAGTAAGGACACAAAGTTATAATGCCCCCTCCCCTCCCTTTTTTAAAAAATAGTAAATATTGAGACAGTCATACCTCCCACTTGTAATAAACAATAATATACATGAAAAGGAGTTGGACTTGTGTATCTTACTTTCCTTACAAAGGATTACATGAAAATAACAATTTATCCTTTGAAAAGAAATGGTGAAGTGGTGTAATTAACTGGTATAAATAGTTACATCATTAATTTACCAGCTGAACTGGTACCAGTTCTTAGGGCTAGGAATGCCCATGGCAAGTGTGGTTTGACAATGTGTCCGACTGCATGAAAAGTGATATGGTGGCATCTTCAGGTTGTGTGAAGACTGCAAAACCTGCGGGGGGGGGGGGGGGGGAAATTGCTGGCCAATGAGTCACGTCTTGTTTGCTGTTCATTGTGATATGACTCTGTGGTGCTTTGCATTTTGAGAGAATGTATATATGTAACATACCACAATACAAACCCAAAGTACACCAGTAGCTTATCTAGACCCAGTGACCCCTCTGCTTTCCTTATAGTTCCTCATAGAACCCTCTTTGGGATAAGACTATATAGTAGTCTGGGGGAAATAAGTTATCAAAGGCAGCCATTGTCTACTGTCCCCAAGTATGCAAATGAACTGGAGAAAGTGAGTGATAAGTAACTGATTATCTCTGTTGTCACAAAGTTACTGGTCAGGGAGTCACAAATGTGCGCAGTGGATGTGGGGGTGGGGGGAAGAATCAGGTGCTTTTTTCCAGTGCTCAAGTTTCCCCACATTTCCTAAAAATCTAACAACATAAGAAATCATCCTAAACACACATTAATTTAGTGGCTGAAATTCTGGTTTAAATTCCCCAGGGGATGCTTACAAAAAGTTCTCAGAAAGAAAGTGAAACTTCAAGGAACAAACCCTGTAGAACAGATAACTCTGATGAAACCTGAATTTTGGGCTCACTATTGTGAGACCCCAGTGGGGCACGTTTTCCCCCTGATTCTGATCCTATACATATAGGTCACACATTGCACAGGCATCCCAGGTATATGTTTTGCCTTCCACTATACCAAGTAGCAGTTATGCTCCTGTAACATGATAACAAGGTATTCTTACTTGTAGCAAGTGCAGATCTAGTAACACCATACTTTTATACCTATCCATTATTCTCCAACTATCTTTTCTGCTTCCTCTTCTTTGTACTGAGGCAAAGTCATCTGCACTGATTTAGCTGGAATTAACACCGAGATGATTTTGGCTTACTAACCCCTTTTCTTTGCCTTGACTTTGCCATTAATATTGTACTATATTCTTTTCTAATTAAATTTATAACATTTCATTGCAATCTGCTTGGGTTTCCAGTAACTGAAGCTCAGCAAGAAGCAGAACTTTACGGCCTGTAATAAGAACAGCCAGGACAAAAAAACCTACATGTTCTCTCACCTAAACCAGGAGGCAGCCATTTTTTCTTCTAAATAATCTCAAGGAAAAGTTAGCGAAACATAAATTAGGATGACTGCTGCTGATTTATTTTTCTGAATAAAAAGGACATTCAGTAGCAAGTCATTTGTTTTTGTTTTCTTTCTGAGAGTAAATGGAAACATACTCTTACCTCACTTTTCTCACAAGTACAGTAGATTTCCTGAGCTTGTGTCAAGGTTTTATTGCCAGGAAAAAGTGGTTGACTATTCAGCATCTGTAATAAGAGCATCATCAGACGTGGAATACAGCTGTCAAGGCTAGTTACATTAACTTTCTAGGTGTGGGGATTGATCTGGCTAACAGCCTTTGAGTGTCACTTTACCGGACTATTAATTATGAAGCATTTTTGGTACTTCTGCCTTCTTTTGTAGCTGCAGTACATATAACATTATGTAGAGAGTGTGCTTCAGAATGTGATCCTCTTGGAAGTAATTGCCATAGCTTGGTGAAAAGACTAAGAAGGAAAAGCTACATCAGCTGAAAAGAACATATATGCTACAAGGAAAGAGATTTAATAGTACTACTGCCTAGTATTTGCCATAGTATATGAGAGCACTGGTCCGCCAGATTTAATTTCTGGTCATGGAGTGTCAAATATCTGATGATTCAGAGGAAATAAATGTCAAAAGCATTTTCTAAGTACTTGCAACATAGGATACTTCTCCTACAAGTTGAGAAGTTAGTATGGTCAACTGGATTGAGAATCAGGACTGAACTCCTAAATTCTTCCACTGGCTCTGGCATTGACTTAGCAAGTCACCTGTATCACTCTGGGTTGAGTTTATCTCTGGTATAATTCCATTTTCTTCAGCAGATGAAGAGTTGTCTTAGTTTCCCTGTTTGTAAAAATGGGATAAAGCTTCTGGTACGTATTTACTTCTTATGGGTTTTGAGAGGGTGGTTAATATTGGTACAAGTGCTTTCATTACATTATGCAACTCATTTGTCAAGTGACACAGGTAATATCAACATGGGAGTAAGATTTGGATTAGACACTTGCTCTGGAATTTTTGGCCCTCATATTATGTCTTTCATTTTGCCTTTTTGTGACAGAATTTATCCATCATACTGGGAATAAGGTGTCGTTTTTTAAGCAGGAGGGTAATTACCTACTGGGGCAGTTTACCAAGGCCTGTGGTGGATTCTTCATAATTGATAATTTAAATCAAGATTGGATTTTTTTCTAAAATGGATGCTCTAGGATATTATTTCAGGGATGCTATGACCCTTATACAGAAGAGCAGACTAGATGATCACAGTGGTCCCGTCTGGCTTCGTAATGTGTGTCCAGAATTCTGCACAGGGCCTGTCTCAAACTCTGTCTTCCTCAACCTTATAAAAATCCAGCAAGACATTCAGTACTGAATATTGAAAATCAGTTGGGCAAATCATCTTGGCCAAACTAACCTATTATCTGTGTGAACAGGATCAAAGGCTGATTTGCAGCTAAAAACACGCTGATACCATTTGCTTCATGCTGCTGGCACTTATGTGGTAGATATGGGTAGACATGCAAGAATGCCAGTACAGTCTGCTATGCAAAACTTGTGTGGCAACCTCCATCTTGGCCAATACCCCAGATACTGAACCAGAGACCTCCATAGCTAAATGCATGAGATGCTACAGCTTGAATTAAAAAAGCTAAGATGCTCTAGCTGGAGCTGTACTTCTAGCTCTGGGGCACTTAAACACATGCTCACCTGGGGGTTAGGTTACACTTGCACACATACATGCATGTGTAAGAAAAAGCATGTGTCTTGGAAAGCTATTGAGAAAGGCCACTTGTAGGAGCTGAAGCCCAGATCAAAATTTCACAGCTGGAGAGAGAATATCTTGAAGAGACTTCTTACTAGAGAATGAAGAGGCAGGTATGTGTCTTCTGTGTACTGTAACTTTAAACTTCTGCCAGTGTACACAGAGCAGCTATTTTAGTTCCCACAGTTCGTGCAGACTTCTACAGAGCTAAATCCACTATGCTCATGGAATTAGACTTGGTCCTGTTGCTGTCTTCTTCCCTCTGAAATACATCCTTTTAGAATAGAGGTCCCCAAACTGAGGAGCGTGCCTCCTAGTGGGGTGCAGAGGAATGTCTGGGGGGGGATATGACAGGCCTGGCCAGCTCCCATGGGGAACGGGGAGGCAGTGCCACCCAGCCCCGCCTTGCCCTCAGCCAGGGATGAATTTCCAATTATACACAGTAGGCATGTGCCTAGGGGTGCTGGTATACTAGGTTCATCTAAAAGTTAAAAGAGGGTTAAAATTTTCACTTTTATGGAAACACAAAGGTCAGCTGTAAATGGGAGGAGGGGCACTGAAGACGCTGTGGCTAGGGGTTTGTAAGGTATAAATCTGGCCCTGCCTCCAGCTCTGCTCTGACCCCAAACCTGTCTCTGTCCCTGACCCCAGCCACAGCCTTGGCTCTGCACCTGGTCAGGGGCTGGCTGTTGGCCCCCACCGCAGCCTGGCTGCAGCTCCAATCCTGCCCCCAGTCTTTCCCCTTGACCGCGGATTTATTCCCGGCTAGCTGCTCCCACCTCCAGACCCACACCGAGCTGCGATCCCAGCTTCAGCCCCCTTAACTCTGTCTGTGTCATCCCCCGCTCAAATGTTTGGGGACCACTGTCTTAGATTGTTTTGCTCTTTGTGTTTGCACACGCACTGTATAATATTGGACAAAGACCCCAGTACTTAGTAGGGTTGGTTCAAGATATGCAAAAATGATTCGTGATTTGTGAATGCCTCCATTTTCATAGCCCATGGCTTAAAGTGGTCTGATCTTTCAGCTAGTTGGTTCTTAGCACTTGCTGAACATTGCTGGTGTCTCAATTGGGGCACCTAAAATTTGCGGCATTCAGAATCACTGGTCACTCTGGAAAATCTTGGCCTTGGTTCTTTTCTAATAAGAATATTCAACCTGAGAGAACCAGCAGAGTGTAATTGTGAAGGCATCGACTGAGAGGCAGGATACCATCTCCACCTCTGCTACTTCCTTGCAATGTGATCCTTAGACATGTCACTTCACTTCTCTGATCTCATCCTTAGTCTGTCTTGTCTATTTTAGACTCTAAACTCTTTGGGTCAAGGACTATGTTTCACTGTGTTTGTAGATTGCCTATTTAGCACAATGGGGCCCCCATCTTTGTTTGCCTCTAGGCTCCAATGGTAATTGTCTGAAATAGTATAAGTCACTGTAGTGTTAATGTATTCTTTTGGGCAATTATTGAAGAGTGCTCGTTTTATAATAGGAGCATCCACTGAACTAACAGGAAATAAATCAAACACCCATTTGCATAGCTATCAGATTCATCAAGCTCTGTTCAAAAAAAGGAAATTACTCCTTAGGGCATTTGGTTCATCAGCCTCTGCCAAGATGTTCCCTGCACGATTCTCTGTCCTGTCTAGTTTTAAATAACTCAAGCCATGGTGCTTCCATCACCTTTGCCTTTGGGAAAATGATATCATAGTCCAACAGACCTTGTGGCTTTGAAATTCAGACTCAGCTTAGTCTAGTAACTGCTACTTAGTTGTAACCCCTTGAACCATGCTGAACAATTCCACCTCCCTCTTTGATGATTACACTGTCAAACCCATTGCAGACTGTGAGAATCAACCACTTAGTCATATGTATTGGCTGCGCTACTTAGTTGTTTTAAGCTTTTCTTGTAAGTCAGTCCCTCTAGACCCTCTGAATTCTCTTGAGTTGTCCAAATTAACCAGTGAAGATAGAATAGGCATGATTTTCATGTATGCTAAGGCTCCTTTACACTTAGCTGGCAGTATGAAGGAGCTTTAAAAGTAATAGCACAGAGCTGCTACTCTAAAACCCCTTTATGCTACCTGAGTGGTGTAGGGATAGGATACAGAGAGACTTAGACAAATTAGAGGATTGGGCCAAAAGAAATCTGATGAGGTTCAGCAAGGACAAGTGCAGAGTCCTGAACTTAGGCAGAAGAATCCCATGCACTGCTACACACTAGGGACTGAATGGCTAGGCAGCTGTTCCACTAGGGGTTACAGTGGATGAGAAGCTGGATATGAGTCAACAGTGTGCCTTTGTTGCCAAAAAGGCTAATGGCATTTTGGGTTGTATAAGTAGGGGCATTGCCAGCAGATCAAGGGACGAGATTGTTACCCTCTATTCAGCATTGTTGAGACCTCATCTGAAGTACTGTTTCCTGTTTTGGACCCCACACTACAAGAAGGATGTGGAAAAATTGGAAAAAGTCCAGCAGAGGGCAACAAAAATGATTAGAGGGCTGAGACACATGACTTATGAGGAGAGGCTGAATGAACTGGGATTGTTTAGTCTGCAGAACAGAAGAATGAGGGAGTTTTTTATAGCTGCTTTCAACTGCCTGAAAGGGGGTTCCAAAGAAGATGGATCTAGATTGTTCTCAGTGGTAGCAGATGGCATAACAAGGAGCAATAGTCTCAAGTCACAGTGTGGGGGGAGTGTTTAAGTTGGATATTAGAAAAAACTTTTTCACTAGGAGAATGGTGAAGTATTGGAATGGGTTACCTAGGGAGGTGGTAGAATCACCTTCTTTAGAGGTTTTTAAGGCCAGGCTTGACAAAGTCCTGGCTGGGATGATATAGTTCGGGATTGGTCCTGCTTTGAGCAGGAGATTGGACTAGATGACCTCCTGAGGTCCCTTCCAACCCTGATATTCTATGATTCTATGAATTAGCAATGTTGCCATAAAATTGTGGAAGATAGCAACTTTCTTGCTTCTTTGTGTTCTCCTTAAATGCCTATCTCCTGGAATCTTGTGATTATATAGAAAATTTTCAGTTTTTATTATTTTTTAATTAACTTTCTAGTCATGGTTTAAGAGAAGTTTGAAAACATGAACTGGCTGCACCCTGAAGGCTCAGAAATCCAGACGGCAAATAATTCCCCTCCCCAAAAATACACATAAAAAACGTTGTGATTTTTAAGCCAGTCTTGTGATTCCGGAGTGGGGAGGGAGTTACATGTTTTTGAACCCTTGAGGTTGGTAATACAGTATATGAGAACCAACCCTGTGTTTCATACCTCAATACAATATTTCTCCGGGTCCTGTATTTTCCCGATAACATGACATAAATACTGTGATCCCAGGACACTGCATACATAGGATCAGATTCTGCCACCGTTACTCACGTGGAGCACTACCTTACTTCTCAAGTAGCCCCTTGAAATGAAGGGGACTATGGAAGGAGTATGTTATTACACCTTTCACGGGAGTAAGGGTGGCAGAATGTGGTCCCTCAGTTATGAAGGCCACCAAACAGAAATGGGAGAATCGACATTCTGGTAATTAAGTGTAGGGCAACCTTTTCTGCCTGAGCTTTTTATGAGTATAGGAACTAGGGAGCAGAATGGAACTCCAACCCCAGACCCTGCAATACCACTTGTTGATTTCCCTCCCCAGGAAGAGTTTGGATGTTCAATCTGATCCACTTTTCCACATTCCTGCACTGCTCCCTCCTAGGCCACGAGTCACTATGGGCTCTCTATGGCCTGTCCCATTGTTCTGAGCAATGGAACTATGCTACTTTGGATGTATGGCCTGACCCATGGGCATGAAGGGGAAGGTGTGAGAGTGAGAGGAGTTGAGAACACTTTTTTTTATTTAAAAGCTCCCCAAACAAACAACCAGAGTGCAATCTGCCAGAAGAAGCCATTTAATGGAGGGGCAAAAATAATTAATAGAGATGACACTCCTAAGGAGGATGGAGCAGTATTATACTCTATACATTCGGCCGATGATGCAGCCTCCTATGGGGGTTTCCTAATAGGGATGGCCTTTTCTAAAGACATCCTTATAAAACCATTTAGCGTTATTCAGTGAAACACTTATATTTGTGGTACATTGAAAAGCAATTAGAAAGCAAGCAAAGTGTAGTGGTTTAAGTACTGGACTGGTACTCAGGATAGAAAGTGGTTCAGTTCCTGACCTTTCCCAAGTCTTCCTGGAGAAATCACCTCATTCCTTCATGCCTCAGTTTTCCCCTTTGTTCCTCTTGTGTAATTTGATGCTTTTGAGGGCAGGGTCTCTTTTCTCCCTGTATGTCATATACTTTAAGGCCTGAAGGGTACATGAGAGCATCTAGACTGACTTCCTCTATATTACAGGCCATCAACACCACTCAGCACCTGCACACTAAACCCAACAACCGAAATGAGACCAAACTAAATGAGACCCCTAAATGACAAGACTATGTGTCACATGTAGAGAATAAGAGGGAGTGAGGTGCACCAGTGCTCAAGGTCCCTATAATGGCAGGATAATGATTACTTGAGAGACACCCAGATAATCCTGGCAAGTAACCCACACCCACATGCTGCAGAGGCAAACAACTCCCAAGATCACTGCCAATCTGACCTGGGGGGAAAGTACTTCCCAACCTCATATATGGTGATCAGTTAGACCCTGAGCCTGTGAGTAAGGATCAGCCAGCTAAGCACCAGAGAGCGAGAGGATGCTTGGTTCCATCTGAGTCCTGGCCCTCCCTGTCCAATGACCCGTCTCTAACCATGGGCATACCTGATGCTTCAGAAGAGAGAGATTAAAAAAGCAAACAAAAAAACATTTGGGGGAAGGAAGGGTTGGGAATCCCTACCTGACCCCTGCCAGTGGCCAGCTGAAACCCTGAAACATGAGCTTTAGGAACACCAGTCATAAACCAGTAATGAGCCTCAGGGCTGTTAAGCCTGGTCCCCTGTCATACAATCACACTCATCAATTTCTTCAGCTTTTTCTCAGAACTAGTTAAGTTATTTGTCCCCACAGCTCCTATTGGGGACACTTGTACAGTGCCCAGCATGGCTTCTAGGCACTGCCATAATCTAGTCCATATTAGAGTGATGAACAGAGCTGAACCAGCATTTTTCAATGAATAATAAATTCATGGAAAATGCATTTTTGGGAGGTACTGAAGCTATTTGTAAATTCAGGTCAAAGCGGTGAATAATTTTGGCTGAAAAAAATGTTGGTAATGTCAAAACATTGCAATTTGAAAGAATTTTACTTTTTTACTTTAGCAGAATTTCTTTTAAAATCTCAGTTTCAGTTTGAATCTAACTGATTTTCTTGTGCATGTGGATTTTTTCCATTTGGTCACTGAAGCAAAATAATCTGTTATTTGCTTAGGTATAGTGATGAAAGAAGCATGACTATAGACTCACATTGCCTGTAAGATGCCCTTACTCTGAACTATGTTTTGCATTCCAAACTCATCAAGTTAGATTTGCAATGTAGCGGTAAAGGTCACATTCAGAATGCATTAAAATAAAATCAAGTCTTTAAAACTGTAATATATTCTTAGGTGCAGTCACCTGTGTTTCAGAACCATTTCTGTGAATTCAATTTCTGTGCATTTTCACCCGCATTATGTTCATGTTCTGTAAATATGCTAGCGTGCTAGTTTCCCATCAGGAATGTTCTTGCAAACACATTTTAAGGGGATACTAGAGAATATTCACTGGAAAAAAATTCTGGACTTGCACATTTTAGTAGTAGCACCAGAAACTTGATTTTAGGAGCTGCGCTTCTCCCATCAGGTTTCAGAAACAATAGCATATGACCTAGATAGCCAGTCAAAACGAACAAACACACATTTTGTTCACATTTCAGAACCTGAGAACTCCCAATGAACTGTTCATGGACACTCTGTAGACCAAGCATTACCCATAGATGTTATTCAGTGAAGGATTTCCAGTAACAAATAAATTCACCAAAAATTTAACCTGATAGCTTCTTTCTCTGATCACAGCTGATTTGCTATCTCCATTCATCCAGTCATTCACTGAGAGTTGTTTGTTTAGCTCTAGTCTTCAGTTTCATCTAGCAATTAAATTTTATTCGCTAAGTTTACCACTTTTTAATTGGCACTTTATTTCACTTCAAAACAGGAGGTGGAGGGAAGAGTGTTGCTCTTGCAAAGTAAATAACTATCAATGAAATCTGTAAAAGAAATGAGGTTAGATTGCTTTAGAGGGCCAAATCAAGCTTTACTAAAAGAGACTTCCTGAATATATTTGCAGGGTTTATTGTTATATAGATTTCACTTATTGCTATGTTTGTAGTGTGACCTGCTTTCTCTTTCAGCACATCTAGCTATGTGAAACCAAAATAAATGACAAGGTGATATGGTACTTGCAGAGCTAATTTATCTGACCTCACTAAAGAAAGATGCTGCCAGATACTGGGTTTAAATTTGTCTTCACTAGGAAAGGGGCATTTGGGATAAAATTATTCCCATGGAGAAGGCCTATACAAAGCCCTATGCAGCACTTAAACTCGAACTAAGTTTCAAGGGCCAAAGCCTGAGCCCAACTCAATCAATGGGAATTATGCCTTTGATTTAAGTGAGAGCAGGATCTTCTTGCATAGGATCCTGTGTGAGCCCTCTGCAATGGACTCCATTTCACTCTAAATGTAAAAATCACCTGTTGTCCCAAAAAGGTAAAATGCCAAGTGTTACAATCCACACTGCACACTAAAAGCCTCAGAGTGGCACATCGCCAGAGGGCATAAAAAGGGAGCACTGCTAAACTATATGCAGATGCGTCTAAATGACGCTAGGCAGCTGGAGCCCTGAACCCTCGTGTGTGCACAACTACGCTGAAAGTGGCGACTCGGTGATTTTAGTTTAAAAGTATGCGGACTTGGACGCAAAGTCATTTTCGTTCATGCATCTTTTATCTGGGTGTTGGCACACACATGGCCCATAGAAATGAAGAAGATGACTTGGGGCTCTCTTCTGTCGTCACTTACGTGCTGTGTAACTCAATATTTAGTTTATTTATGGGAACATTCTTTTCTGCAGTGCCATGAGTGTTGCGCAGGAACAAGGAAAGCATGGGGTGGAGAGGGTAAAGGCTGGCCAAATCGAACCCTTTGCATGCATTCTCCTTGCTCAATGTGAGAGCACTGAAAAAATAAAACCTGGCACACGAGATGAAGCTGACTGAAAGCATCTTTCACTTATGTGTTAAGCCGATTCCCTTACTTCGCCACCTCCTGGCTCACGCTCAGCATCAGCCAGATCATCAGGAAACTATGGGCCGTTGAAATAATCTGTGTCAGTCAGGAGTCACTGGCAATTAATAGGTTTCATTTACATCTGGTTCTCATACAGCACACCCCCTCCAGGGGTACTGACTGGTCCCTTGGCAGGCTCAGCAGAGAAGACAAGGATATGAATGGGCATAGAGGTAACTCCATCTTCTCCCCTTTTCAGCTGTATGTTGAGATTTATTTGATCATATTCATGGGTTTGGGGACCACAAAGCAAAGTGGCATCTAGGCATTGTCTGGTGTTTTACCAGAACGAGGGCTTGGGCATTTTACAACTTCTACCTTCTTTTGAATTGACACATAGTGTGTGCATTCCAATCTGACCTTATGGGTGGGAATTGCCACGACATGTTCAAAGGACAAAAAAGGAAACGTCCCATCAGAGATAAAGAGAATGTGTGCTACAAAGAGAATATCTCGGTTTAACAGGAATATGACATAGGATTGGCCATGCTAATCAGGCCCACAAATGTTCATGTAACTTGCCCAAGATTATCAAGGAAGTCAGCAATGGAACCAGAATGAGAGTAAAAGAGGTCCCAAACCCATTCACAGTCCACTTTACTGAGCTGCCACTTTAACGTAGGCCACTCAGAAAACGCTGTCAAAGCCACTTCAATATTTTTTTAAGAAAGGTGTATGATGAAGCAGATAGGCTTCACATTGGCAAGGATAGGGTTAATGAGGGCCGGTAGAGCCAATTGACTCCACCCCACTATACCTGCCACAGATGTCGGGCATCAAGAGGGGAATTTAAAAGGTGGAGACCTAGCCCAGTTCAGAACTGACCAGCAAAGAAAGCAGAGTTTTGCTTCTCCTGAGGTGAGAGAAGCCTGGCTGTTTAGCCCAGAGACTGAGGTAGCCAGCTGACTGGATGAGCCTCCTGGTGGAAGGGAAGACTGGACCCTGGGAGACTGGCCAAAGTACTGGCTATTTGAAGACAGGCCCTGAATAGAAAGATGAGGTTCTGATGAAGATTGATTTGCTTGACCCATCTTTGATTTATGGTTTTTTCCTGATGTTTGGCACTTTAGCACTCTGGAAGTGGTGGGACTGAACTCTCTTTTGACTTGAAGGCTAAAGCACAACTACATCAGACCCCATGAGAGGCAGCAGCCAACCAGTAGAGATCCTGCAACAAGGTGACTTGTATTCTAGTGGAACACATGGAGGTGACACAGAGGCAAACCCCTCACAAACAGGTTGTCATCTTGTTGACCAACCCTATCAGCTTTATAAAGAGCCATGTGATAGAACTTCCTTGATAGCCATACAGAGTGAAAACAGCAGTCAGTAATGGATTCAGGCCGAATGGGCCATCTGAACTGCCCAGCCATTGTCACCGATAACTCTCTGCATTAGCTGCTTACCATTCATCATAATGACACAGATTATTTTACTTGTTCTTGAGGTCATGAATACATCTTCTCTGGATGTTGCCTAAGCATCTGTGAGATTGGGATTCTGAAACCCCAAGTTCCAAATTCCACAGGAGAGATCTGTCATTCAAAATTGTTTATTCATGTTTATACACCTGCATCCTAAGAACTTGTCTATCTGGCCTCTTCGTGTGCCACAAGTTGAGGTAAATCTACACCATGATAGCCTGCCACATGCTAAAAATTCTGTGGTGTTTCAAACAGAAGTAGATCAAGATGTACTATGGAACTTTTACTATGTAGTAGCAGGTTTGCATGGCACTTAATGTGTGGCACGTTCATGCTCTCTAGATTCACACCTCTGCTGGTTGTGCACTAAATAGCTGTATAGACAAGACCTTCATAAAACTGGTCAGGAATTTTTCAATTAAATGTTTTTAACTGAAACATGAAAATTTGTTGAGGCCAACATTTTCCATGGTAATGTATTGGTTTTGATGAAGCACTTGTTGGGAAGGTTTCTCAGATCCAGGATGCAATTTCTGGTCACAGTCAGAGCGCATAGTCCTAGAATAGCTAATGACCCAGTGGTCGGAGTACTAACCTGCAATGTGAGGAACCCAGGTTTAAATCCCTACTATGCCTGATCTAGAGAAGGGACTTGAACTTTGGTCTCCTACAGTAGTGCCTGGCGCTATTGGCTATGCTGTTCTCTTGCCTTCTCTGGTTTTTCACAAAAACAGAACAAAATTTAAAAGATCTTAGCTTTGTCCCAGTGTAAAATAGGTAAAAAAATTAAATCTCAGATTTTCATGGGACAGGAAAATTGTTTCCCATGAAGCTCTAGTACTAGCGGCCAAATTAGCTAAAATAAGAACTTACCTGAATCTTTGTTCCAAGTGAAAATCCAACCTTGGCAGTTTCCAGAGTTTCTCCTGTTACCAGGCCCTGGTAACTAACCAACAAAGACATCGCTCAGGGCTGCCAACAGTTAGCTAGACAGTGATGTGGCAGAATAAAGAAGGATATAAATCACACTGAAACAAACTGTAGGCTCTTTGGATTCTTGTTCTAAGATTCACCCAGTATCCTTATTGTTTTAATTATTCATCCAGATAGTTAAGTGGAGATGAGTCAAAATCTCTAGGCTGTTTGAAGACTCTATAGTAAAGTTGAAAAAACATGAAGGTCACGTGTGTTTATAGTTGTTGTATTTCATTTGAAATTTATTGCCGTATCAATCCTGCTGTTGTCTCCCATGACTAAGACAAGATGTTAAAACCCTGAACGCTGCATATGTCATTGTTAGAAGGTGGAAAGTCTCCACATCCTATCACCGGATGAGGAGTGAAAACAAATTTGCTACATAACTGCAGTAGACAGAATGACTTAACTAAAGACAAACACCAAGTCTGTTATAATAGGGAGGAATGATCTAGTGGTTCCCAGAATGAACAGGGTGCCAGGAATTCCTAGTTCTGATTCCAGTTCTCCTTGAGTCCTTCTGTGACTTAAGACAAGCTTCTCACCACTTTTGATTGACTTTCTTCACCTGTGAAATGGAGATATAATGCTGCTTACCTAGCCCTTGAGGGGATCCAATGTTAGTATGGCCCTTTGAACCTGAAAAGCTTCATGCAAATACTACGTGAGTTCAGTCAAGGCTTTGAAAATGTACCACCAACTTCTGAAAAGAAATGTTTGCAAGTGACATGGTTGAACTTTCACAAACAGTCGTGGTTGTTTTTACATACTTGAGAGTTTCTACTTTCTGTGTCTGATTGGAAAATTTAGTGTTTAACACTAGGAGCGAGCCAGCGCTGGTGAGATTCCTAGTTCTAATATTCAGGGCCAAAACGTTCATATATTGGGGTGATTTTTATCCTGACCAGACTGAATCTCCCCAACTTTTCAGCCACTGAGTTACATTGGGACTAAATTATGGCAGTACTGTGGAGTTGCAGCACAGGCACATTTAACACGCAAAAATTCAACCATATGTGCTCCACAAAAAAAAAAAAAAATGTTGGCTGAGCGGGACTGGGGCTGGTATCCCAGACTGGCAGTGGGCTGACCCCATTGCCAGCCTGGAGTTCCGTTCATGCAGGCTGGTTGGAAGCTGAGTGGGGCTGGTGGCCGGAACACCAGACTGGCAGCGGACTGAGCCACTCAGCCCATTGCCAGTCTGGGATTCCGGCTGCTGGCCTCCTGCCAGTCGGGGTCCCGGCCACCAGCGCTGGTCAGCCTCCTGCCAACTGAGTGAACAGAACCCCAGGCTGGCAGTGGGCTGAGCGGGGCTGTCGACGGGCTATACTCAACTATACGTGATTTTGGTCCTACGCAGGGACCTTGGAACCTAACCCCCGCGTAAGATGGGACTCCACTGTATAACTCTGCACAGCAAGACCAAAATTATGTAATTATGGAATTATGTCAATGCTGGATATATATAGCACTGTAAAAAAATTGAAGAGCAATTAAAAAATAATAATTTCACTTAAATGAATTTGGAAGGGGGAAATGGGTCAGCTGGCTGCCCTCTGAGGAACCTAAGTGAAAACTTGCAGTGAATAATTTGACCATATCCAATTTGGGGCCTAGAATGTGGTTTGCCACTATTTGCATGCCCCTTTGTAATTTTGCAATGCCCTGAGCTTTATTCTTCCCTTTCCAGGCCTTTCACACAGACTCCACATACTATTTTTGCTCATCCAATCACAACACATCCTCTTGTGGCCTGGGTTTATAGAGATAAAATAAACTCAGAAGGAAAATTCAAAGTCCCCAAATCCACCCATTTTACCCTCTTGTTGGCTTACTCCCAGGCCTTTCCTGACTGTAGTTTTAGTCCCACATCCCAGGGTGCTCTGCGGGATTCTGCTCACCGCTACAATTTCTTATCTGAGCATCCCCCCTCATGACTGCATACACTGTTCTTTATAAAGAGAATCACCTGGTCCCTCTCAAGTGTGGCTCATTATGCAACCCAGACCAAAGGCCAAGGCATCCTGTTATAGGGCTATTGCTTTGGAATACTGTCATATTTCAAAGGAAATCTATGAAGTACTCATTGTCGTCATCCTAAAGCTATTGGTAAGGGCAGCTGGAGCAGAAGTGCTGTTGAGGTTGGTGAGGCCATTGAGATCATAAGGATCTTATGAGGCATATTTGGGCCATGGGGTTGAGAGGAGAAAACAAGTAGTAGAAGAAATCACAAGGAGGGTGAAAGACTGATGCAGGGATTTGGAGGTAGCTGCTGTGATCCAGGGAGGAATCAAAGGTGTGGGTAGCAGGTTGAGACTACAAGGGAAGAGCAAAGGACAATTAAACCCAAATTCTGAACAGTCTGATATTCAGTATGATTGTTCAGGCTCCTGTAGATCCCCAATGAATAGTCCAGCTCACCACTCTGATGCAGTTCATAGGCTGGCATGAAGCATAGTTGCATTGATTAGAGCTGACTGGGAATCTTCCAATTAAACTTTTTTTTTTGGTCTGAAAATGGGGACATGTCAAAAGTGACACCATTTGCGGGAAAGGGAGGGATTTAACAAATCTCCCAATTTGAAAACAAAAATTGAAAAAAGTTTTGAAATTGTCCACATTTTAGTTTGCTTTTGGATTTTTTTAAAAGGTGAAAATTAAAACAAAATGTTCTGAAATGAGCAAAATGAAATGTTTTAATTGACTGGTCTGAATTCTTTTCAGTTTCTCAGTTGGTGAAAATTTTAATGATCCTAATTCGAGATGAAAAATTATCAGTCTTAAAAATTCTCATGGGATGGGAAAACCATTTCCTGTTCCCACTCTACTATTGGCTTCGATGGAGCTATGCCAGCTCACGCTATCTGAGGAGCTGACGTGTGGAGAGACAGATCGATTTTGTACACTACTTGCTCTACAGTCAGGATTCACTCACTGATGAGCAAAGACCACTTGGAACATTTCAAACAAACTGGTGTCAGTGCCACATGATCCTTGGACAGAGAACCATGGACTCTGCAGCACCTGAGCTTAATGCAGTTGGGTTGGGAGTGCAGAGTCTGAGATCCTAATTCTCACTTTCCCTTTTTTTTTTTTTTGTAAATGGATTTATGTCTCCACCTTGTTGTGCTTTTTGAAACACTCTGCTGATTATTACATTTCCTGTATTCACTGTGTGTCTAAGTGTAATAAGACTTCAGGAGTCTAAATACACAGCAGCCATGCCCAGCGGCTCTGCAGAATTCTACTTTTGCTTTCTTCCTCTGGGTGTGATCATGTGCTGGTTTTGAAACCTGTGTGATTGCTCAGAGGATCTGTGTATGTTGGCAGACAGGGAGTGCTCAGTTGTAATATGTAGTCACCACTTTGCTGACAACCAGCTGCTCAGAATTCACTTTTTCCTCCTATTCAGCCCAGTTAAAAGTGAAATATCAACAAAAAGCAATTTCTGCAGGGACAGTGGAAAAGTTAATAAGGGAGCTGAAGTCATAGCAGGTTTGTATGAAAATCCCCAGGCACTCCTATAACTTAATTTTTTGTGTATTTAACATTCATGAAACATGGAAAACAAAAACAAAAATACAGAAGTAGTAACAGTAATCACTTTCCCTACCTCCCCACTTTTTCTTTCTTGATTGTGGAGGAAAAACACTGCAGGTCTGAAACAATAAGCCAATTGCTGTGCTCTCATTCTCCAAGCAATGACACAATATGCAGGGATTCTGCATGGGTACAGGGTCAGTTTTTAAAATTATTTATACTGAAGTAGCACTAAGGGCCACCATTCGGCCTCATTGTGCTAGGTGCAGCATAAACATCTATTCAAAGGTAATCCCTGGCCCATCAGGCTCTTGGTCTAAGTTGTAACAGACACAATGGGCCAGTTCCTCAGCTGGTTTAAAATATTAACGGAGCAACTTTGATTTACATCAGCAAGGGATCTGGTCCCAGGGGTGGTGAACCAGACAAACTAGAAGGAAAGCGAAGAATGAGATAATAGTGAAATAAGCATATTTTAGCACAAAGACCATAACTCATGACTTGCTGCTGTCAAAGTTATTGTCAGCTAGCAGCATCTTGGAGGCATCAAAACCTACCTGTCTTACCCATGAGATTAGTTCCATAGTGAGAAATGACAAAGACTGATTCTTTGGTTTTTTTGTTGGAGTCTGTTCTGAATTATCACTATGGGGAGTTTTAGAAAAAAGTGGTGTCAATAATTTTTTATTTTTTTACAGTGAGAAAAGTATATTTTCCCCACACATCATTCAAACCGTAAGAGGATTTCCTGCAGCTTTTCTCCCCTTGATGTGTCAAAGACCCTACTATGGAAAATACAGTTATGAACATGCATATGGGAGGGGTGTAGGCCTTGATACAATTTTGTAATCTACACTCTATCAGTTGCCAACAAGTACATTCCATAGTACAGATAGAGATCAGCTGCACCAGTGTGTCTCCTGAGAGGCAAATCATGAGCAGGTTGTGGTAAAAGTAGCCCTAACTAATTTAGACCTTCATCCTGTCTATCTTAGTTATTGCCATGGCTCCCACTGTCATAGGGTCTAAGTCCCACACCATCTTTATAATGCATTTTATCTCACAATACCCCTGGGAGACCAGGAATTACTGCTGTCCCTATTGTACAGATGAGATCCTGAGGCACAGAGAGATTAATTGATTTGCCGAAGGTCACACAGGAAATGTCTACAGAACATGGAGATGAACCCAGGTCTTCCAAGTCTGAGGTTACCATGCTAGCTACTGGACCATCTTTCATCCCCTGCAACCTGATTCATGTGGACACACCACCTTTATACCAACCTGAAGTCAGTGGAGTTCCAAACAGGCTTAGAGGGCTGCCTATGAGATCAGATTGCAGGATCAGGGACTTAGTTTGGCTGTTCTCAGATCTCAATCTCTCTTTTGCGATACTTTCTGAATCTATAGTGGTTACATACCAAGGGCCTCTGCCACACCAAAGGCAAATTCATTTCTGATGGAGACCTGATCAATAGTGGCAATAAAAGCCCATTACTGCTGTTGAAGTGAGGCAGTGAGAAGCTCGTGCTAGGTTGGCCAAAGGGGCGGACACTGGGCATGGCAGTTGATGGGGGTTGCTCCATCCTCCTTGCCCAACTGCTCCCAGTTTCTTCTGCTGCTCTGTAGAGGAACGAGGAGAGCCTTCTCACAGAGGGAGGCTGCTGGGGACTTGGGTTTGGAGGTGTCCAAGGCCTAGTTCCTAGAGAGAGGCCTTTGCCTGTAGTCTCCATTCAAAAGAGTCAAACAGCCTTGCTCCCTCCTTGGTTCTGGTCCCCCTTGTGGTGCCACAGTGGTGCTAGTTTCTTAGTTGTCGTGCAGTCTTCATAAAACAGAATCTCTCTTTTATCGGCTCTTTGAAATGGGACTAGACCAAAGTGAACTAATGAACTGTCAACGCACAGCTGCAGGGTCCACGTGGCTCCCATGACCATAGCATGAAACTATGTGTTTGTTACCATCACTGTGCTGTGAATTATGCATAATTTAACTGTGATTACATCATATCCACAGTCATACCTGTTAAGGGAGCTGAGTGGGTCACATCATTACCACTTCTAATCAAGACTGTATGTTTTGGTTATTCTTGGCATGTTTGAAAAGTCAAGATGGGTGTGAAAGTGTTATACAATGGAAGTACCTGTATTTTCAAATTGACATGAAAATATGACAAGTTAAAAACGTAATGTGGGATAATCTCCTTCTCTGGATGTCTTCACATCAAGTCTGGATGCCTTTCTGGAAGATGTGCTTTAACTGGCTTCATTATAGGGATAACTGGGTGAAATTTAATGGCTTGTGGTATGCAAGGATGTCAGATTAGAATGATCTAATGGTCTCTTCTTATCTGAAACTCCATGAATCTAGTGTATAGGGCACTGAACTAGAAGGCACAAGAAGGGTTTTAGTGCTATTTCTACCATGGACCTGCTGTGGAACTTTGACCCAATCACTTTCCCACTCTGGGCCTCTGTTTCCTCACCCACCCTTCTCCTGTCTCTCTGTTTAGATAAGCTTCTTCAGATCAGGGACTATGTCTCATTCTGTGTTTGTGCAGTGTCTAGCTCTGATCTCAGCTGCAGATGCTAGGCAGTTCTCTAATGCAACTAATAATGCTACAGGTTTTTCCCGACCCTCCCTGCTAGATGTGAATAATCAATAGCACTAAATCCTCAGCTACCTATATTATTTCTGAACCATTTGCCTTTTATTCCCGTTAGACAAGGCCTCTTTTGGAAAGCACTTTCTATCGCTATTTTTTTTTTCAGCCTGAGTGTAATTAGTGCACTGGTGCCAGAAAAGTCTCTATTTTTGGCTGTCTTTGCCCTTCTCTTGGCCTGTGCAACCCTCGGGTGAGTAATGGAGAGGTAGCCACTTGGACACAGAGTAACAGGGGTCAACTCAATAGCAAAAACATTTGCTTTTCTCAGAAAAATCTGCTTCTGCATTATTATTTTAAAGACAATAAAGTAAGAAAGCAGAACACACTCTTCCATAGAACTCTCATGCCCGGTTATTTTGAAGGCTTTGGTTTTATTTAAGACACTTATTTGGCTGCCCTTCCGATATAGAGGGCGAAATCCTAGCCCCATTAAAGTAAATGGCTATGCTTTGTCATTGACTTCCTTAGTCCAGGATTTTACCTTCTACAAAATCAATGACAAAACACCCATTATCTTTAATGGGGCCAGGATTTCCCCAAAGCTTCCATAGACCCACACTGCTGCCATCAGGACTGGGTCCCCATTTACACAAAATGGCCTCTACTAGTGAACCTAACAGAAACCAGACTGGGCTGACCAGAAAGCAAGTATGAAAAATCAGGATGGGATTGGGGAGTAATAGGAGCTTATATAAGAAAAAGACCCCAAAATCGGGACTGTTCCTATAAAATTGAGACATCTGGTCACCCTAAGCCAGATCCACAGCATAGGCAGGGATCTGTTGATTTAAGTTGAAGGCATCAGCGGCCACATTTTCCACTGTAGCTACCTTAAAATATGTAACCAAGATTTGTTCCTGCTCACCAGAACACAACAATGTATCAGGCCTCTAGCAGGATTATCTCCATCCTAACTCCAGTCTGGCTGTTGTCTATCTTCAAAGCACTGCTACCACCAACATGGACCTGAAGATGCATGGCACCATCATAGTGGAAAAATACCTTGCTTTTCTGCTCATCAATTGTAACAGGCACAAAAGCTGTACTTCAAAGATTGACTGTTGCTTTAACAGTGTTGGGCTAACATTGACCTCATGCTATGCTGTGCTGAGTGTTTTCAACATCCATTTGCATAACTGGGAATGGAAAGATGCTCAGCATCTCACAGGGTAGTTTGGGCCTGATTCAGGAGAACACTTGAATGTGCATTTAACTTTAGGTGCTTTGCTGGATTGGGGTCAATATGAATTTCCTCCCTCATTCTCTGTGCTCAGTATAAACCCAGTGGGGGTGATTATGAGGGATTATACAACAATGGGGGGCTGACTTGCTTCCTCAGTGGGTGGGAGGGTGAAACGGAGGGAGTAGTATAGCTATAGGAACCTAGATTATCATCACAGAAATGACCCATGCTGTCTGATGGGGGGGGGGGAGCGCAGAATGGGGGCAGCTGGCTTCAGCAGTACTACTGAGCATGCTCAGCACAAGCCAAGCAGCGAATTGGAGGGGGAGGGAATGTGACCCCACAGCCCTCCTGCTGATGCGTCGCCTTCAAATGGAGCCAGGACTAGCTCCTGCAGTGGGCTCTGTGAAGGGGCAGAAAGTAAAGAAAGCAGCACTACCCAATGATCACCTGAAAAAAGGACAGAGTTGGAGTGAAGACAAGGAGAGGCTGAAACCTCAAATCCAGCTTGGGTGAAAGAGATCCCATGTTACTTAATGGTTTGGACTCCATTTGTGGGACAGGCTGGGATGGAAGGGAAGTCCCAGACGGGGCAGAAGATATTTAGGGATTTTCTATATTTGCTTCAGTGCTGGTGGAAGAAGTTATTTCGAACTTGAAGAACATTATTGGAAGGAGTCGGACTTGAAAGCTACCTGGCTGGAGGGCCAGGGCAGGGGCACTGGAGATGTTGGAAAAAGCCACAAGGGGGAGCTCCACAGTGCTAAGGCTGCGACAGGGCTCTTTTGAGTTTCACTGTCAGCATTCATTCATTTTTAACAAAGTTTTTGTATGTACATTGCCATATTGTTCACAATTTACAATTCACAGTTAAGTAACATTAGCGTCAGCGTCTGATGTTCAACTGGGACTCACTCTGCCCTCTCTTGCACCTTTGCTATCTCATTCCTTTGAACAACATTGCACTGGTGCAAGCAGAATTACCTCACTGGCTTTATCAATGACCTCAATTTATAGCATGAGTTTTGGAGCATATTTATTCTCTTAACAGGGAAATTAAAGGGAAGATCAGTGAGCTAGAAAATTAATGATGAAACGACAGCTGAAGGCAGGGTTAACTGAAGTGTGTCTAGTGGAGTTCTAATAAGCACCCTTTTGTCTCTGTAGCTGCTATGTAGAGTTAAGTTGAGCCATGGATCGATTTTATTGGGTGGTCAACTCCAAGAAGCAGTTTCTATTAATCCAGCATGGAAACTGGAAGTACAAGCAAATGTTGGACCAGATCCTGCAGACCTTACTCATGCAGGTAGTCCCATTGGCCAGTAGTAAGCAACTCTTTTTGCTTAAAAGCATATGTACATTTATATACAGCTACCATGCTCTTGGAAAGTTGCCAATACATCCCTTAGCATCGCAGTGTTTGTGCACCAGATGTTCTAAGGAGTTGGGCCCTGATACAGTAAGGTACTGCATTTATATCCCACCGAAGTGAAGTGTTTTGCTGAATAGGGATAGACTTAAGCATGTGGTTAAAGTTACCAACATGCTTAAGTGCTTTGCTGAATCAGCGCCTTGGTTAGCTTTCAGATGCTCGCTTTTCACTATTTTGTTGCTTTTTAGCAGTAGGTTGGCTAGAGCAGAATGTTCTGCTGGGAAAGATTTGTATGTCTGTCCTGAATAAAAATGATCATATGGGATATAAAGTTTTCTTAACAAGGATGAAATGTAACAGTATATGCCAAAAAAAAAAAAAATCCCTACCTTAAAAACAGTCAGCAGACTCCAACAGTCTTGAGACTCTTCCACAGGGATCAGAGAATGAAATAATATGCAACAGAATCCTACACACTGAAGAGACAAACTGATGAATGACAAGGTGTTCTAACAATGCTGCAGTAACCAGGGGGGATATTTGTAGAACACACATTGTCATCTGTTGAAGTACCAAGTCTCCAAAACCCCTGGGTCCTTGCAGATTGCCTGGGTTTAACTTATAGCTCCACTCATGAAGAATAGACTCTGAGCATAAACCATGGAAATTATACTTCCACTGAATTCACAACAACAGCTCACCTCCTCAGCTCCAACTGAAACATTATTAGTAGGGCTGATCAAAAATTTTCCATCACATCTGCTTTTTGATGGAAAATTGGGTTTTCGACAAAAGACATTTTTTTCACAGAAAGTGTCTACTTACTGCAGATCATTTTGGGGGGTTAAAAAAAAAAGCCCAAATGCCTGAAAACCTAAAAAATTTCAGCTTTTGGCTGAGATCCAAAATATTTTGTCCGAAACCTGAAACATTTGGATTCAGAAATGGCACTACTGTGCCACATGGGAGTAATAGTTTGGTTGCCTCATGTTCTCATTCTCTTCTGTGTGCTAGGCTCCTCAGCCAAACTTCATGACCCACAATGCACCACTGCCCTAATCAGCAGAGGAAACCGGGGTGTGTCAGGGGAGATGTAGTTTGACCAGGGAGTCTGGCTTATAGAAGAGAGTGGGAGTGTGATGCTTAGCGGAGGAACTCAGCTATAAACAGCACTCTTTGGCCTCTCTCCTGCTGCTAAACTGGTGTAACTTTGGTGGCCCTGCAGCAGCACTTACATTACTTCTGCATTCCTTGCCCTGCTTATCACTTCTTACTTTGCATTTATACTGGCAACAGGACATCTTCACTGGGCAAGATCAAACACATCACTTTAATTACTGGGGAAACAGAGTATCATGCGTAGAGTGAACTGCAGCAGGATAATCTGTTGTTCTAAATATATTCATTCACAGCCAGTGTTCACATTGAGTAGCAAGTGGGGAATATTCAGAACAAAGAATCACCCTTTTTGGAGTGGGTAAAGGACAGAGAGATGCCTCACCTGCCACAGGAGAGTTAATATTTTGAGTCACTGAGCTGGAAAGGTGAGGGTTCATTTGGCAAAAGATTTTTGGCAAGGTAGCTGGAGAAAGTGAAAGGTCACACCCTGGTGCCTGAATTCTCCAATGCCAAAGCAGATTTTTGTGATGCTAACTTTTGTGTATTTTTTCTCCCAAGTTTCATAACTATTAAAATCTTATGACTTTTTTTTTCTCATGTGCAGCTGTGAATTCATAAGCAGCCTGGGAATACTTGCAAATCATCCTAACTGAATTTGGAACATGCAGAAGCGTTTGCATCTATGAATGTTTGTGTACAGTAATAAAAAACTAAAAGCAGCTATCTAATTGGGGTGAAGTGAGAGGGGGATCCCTGTAAAAATCCTAATATGCATCAAAAAATTTCTGATAAATAACTTGGTTTGGTTTTTACAAATGAGTGGCCTTCTGTTCACTGTTTACTCTAGGAACTTGTTTAAAGCTCCATGCGGTAATATAATTGACTGAAGAACCATAATGTAACCAGAAAATGAAATGGAAGGAATTCCTTTACAAACCCACCACTTTTAAACATGAGCCAGTTACAATCCACAGTAGCACTTTTCATCCGCTTATCTTCATTATGACATTTGTGGTACTATCCACTTCTGCCAGGCTTTTACTAATCCCAAATTCACAGACTTTTTCTCTTGCTCTCTCTCTCTCTCTCTTTCTCTCTCAATCTTTCTTTTAAGATAAAATAATTATTTTGCACTTTGCTTGGGAGAAATTTGAGGTTTTCTCCTAACTCTCCTGACTATTGCAGTAGAAAAATGAAATAGCAAATCAGTGACCAGAGTAGAGCTGGACAAATTTTCGTCAAAGCAGTTTTCTACTAACAAAATGGCTTTTTTTTTAAAAAAAAAAATTGAATAAAAAGATCCTTAACTCTTTGAAATCTATTATATTTTATATTTTGAAAAACACTAATTTCACCCTGATTCAGAACTCTTTTTTGTTTTCAAAATAACAGTTTTTCATGAGATGGAAGACCAATGTTCTGATCATCTCTATCCAGCAGCAATGGGTGGATAAATTCTTTGGGATGGTTCTTCTTCCTAAATCAATGCAGTCTATTACACCTGACCCAGAAAGTCAGCTCAGTTCACAGGAGTTTGGTCCCAGTTTAGCACAGAATTTAAGCACATGCTTAAGTGTTTTGTTGAGTAAGATGGATTTAAGCATGTGCATAAAATGGCATGTGCTTAAGTTCTACTTAAGGGCTACAGAAGATAAAAGACAACATCCTATAGCAATCATATGGCCAAGTCTTAAATTCAGCCGGACCTGTCTGGAAAGGAGCTCTGGTAAAATATTTTCAACTCCCATGGAGTTTTTATAGCACGGGGAGGCACATGCTGGGGGTGGGGGGGGAGGCAGGGGGGTTCTGGGAAATACTCTAAGAATTTAAGCCCTGCATATTACTGTTATATTTTCCTGCTTTTGTTGTCCCATATCCCCGTTTTCTGACTGCATGTTCACTATTCAGTTGCAGGGCTGCTGGGGAAAGGGGAAAGTCTTGGGTAAAGCGTTCTTACCTGTCCGTATGATGCCTAGCACACTTTTAACAGAAATCAGAGAGGGATTTTCAAAAGCACTGAGCCTTGGCCTAACTCTGTTCCAATGGAAGTCAACGGGGGTTTTACCATGACCACCAATGGCAGAAAAGCTAGGCCAAAGCTGAATACTTTTGGAACTCTCACCCTCAAATAATTCATATATAATAATTTGATTATATTAAAATAAATGATATAAAAAAGAAATAACAGGTTATGCTATCACCCTGCTTATTTTTACACATAGATGCAGCTGAGCTGCATGGCTGGCTGTAAGGGCTATATGCGACAGTTGCCAGTATGGGAACTGTCATAAAAAGACAGCACGAGTCAGCAATTACCACTGAGACATAGATGAGATTATCACTGTTTACTGCTATGCTTAGAATAGGAGAGGACTATTGGCAAATGTTGGCTTATATTTTATTTACCATAACTGGACATAGGCAAACATGGAAACCTACATGAATGGGGTAAAGTGAAGGCAGAATTTAGTCCAATGTCACTAATCGAAAAAACAATCAATATGTCATTAAAACCTAAGTGTGAAAAATATAACACTTGGTTATTAAGAATGACCTACACCCCATAACTATCTTATTATAGGGGAGATAGTAGTACTGCCTAAGAATTTTAGGTTGTCTGACATTTCCTTTTATAAGACCTTGTTTTTAGTTGCTTATAATTTTGTCATTAACTTTAACTGTTTGGGATGAAATTGGAAACTTTCAGCTAAAATTATTCTGCAATTTCTGAGAATGAGATTAAGGAGAAATGCATTGTGTTTGTGGTATATTGAAAACTGTGTTAAAATGTGATTTGTGACTTTAAATTTTCAGGGCTTTTCCTGTTCCTTCTTGCAGGAAGGAAGCGGGAGCTCTGTAGGGATGCATGTGGTCCAAGCCGGTTCTACCAACAGACTAGAATAAAACGGGGTGAGTTGTGCCTTTCTGTTTTGGAGAGCAGCCTGCTTTGTGTCTCTCTGTTTTTTGGATTCTTTTGTGTTAGCATTCTGAATTCTAAGAAATAGAGCCATGCTATTCTACAATGTCATTTCTCTGGAGGCAGGGATGGCTCAGTGGTTTGAGTATTAGCATGCTAAACACAGAGTTGTGAGTTCAATCCTTGAGGGGGCCATTTAGAGATATGGGGCAAAAATGGGATTGGTCCTGCTTCAAGCAAAGGGTTGGGCTAGATGATCTCCTGAGGTCCCTTCCAAATATGAGATTCTATGAACCCTCTATATTTTGTGTTTTTTCTAGTGTGTGTACCAAGAAATAAGTTTTACCCATAGTAAATAAGTTCTTTGAACCATTTAACTGAGAAGCATTAGCACCTCTATAATATCATGCAGCTGCCTCTCAAGTGTCCCCTACTGGCCAGAGGTCACTGTACAGCACCCTGCTTCTGTTTTTCCCACTCTTCAGGGCCCTTTAAGAACCTACAGTTCAAAGGTGGTTGAAAGAATCCCTACCAGGGGTCCCATTTACTTAGTCCTTTGGTTCATACTGTGCCTCTAGGCCTCAAGCTCAGTTCTGTGTCTCTATCCTAATTAATCCAAAATAACTCAGAACAGAGTGTGACACAGTCTTCATCTCTGTTGGCCTTTACAGCCTCTGTCCTCCTTGCATAGAGTTGCTCTCTGTCTGGAAAACTCTGCCCCACTCTTCTACTCCTTCAGCTTTCCCCTGATGACTCAGGGAGTCCTTGTACTCTTAGGATTGTCTACAGGTCCAGCTACAGTTTTCCAGGCTTCCCCCTTTTTACCGCCACTTCCCGCTCTTTTAATCCTAGGGATCACCTGATTTAACCCAGGTGTGACTTGTTCAGTAATCAGGGTTTGCTTAGCCCCAGGCTGCCCAGGCCATGGAGCAAGCCACTCTGTGATGGCCTCCATGCTTTGGAGGAAGGGCTTGAAATTTGGTAGGGTGCCCACCTTAGTATTGGGGATGTGCTGTTTCTTGAGCAAAAAGCCTCCCAGCATGGACAAGCTATAATCCTTTGAATAATCTCAGCTCGCACATGCTCAGTGACTTGTGAGAATTTGGCAACTAAATTCTCTAAGATTCCATCTGTAATGAGCATGTCCCAGCTCAGGGATACAGAGAGTTAGTAGGGATTCCTGTTCCTAGACCCAGGCACTGAGGGTAGGGAGACATCTCTCCTGTGCTCTCAGCGCTCACCCTTCTGGTCCCCAGGCATTCCTCTTTCTCCCTACAGGGAAGACTAGTGCAAACCAGGCAGGACTGGGAGACTTCAAATGCTCATTTGATCCCAGAACAGAGTGCTGAGTGTGTGATATCTTGGCCTAATAAATTCAGGGAGCGGGGAAGAGAGAAAAGAGAAATTAGAAGCTATAAAGAAAAGGTGTAAAATTAGAGGAGAAGAAGAGGAACCCAGAGAAGCCCCTGGAAACAGGTAAATTCTTGATGTGAGAAACATGGGTGTTTGTGCGCATGTGTGTATGGGAGCCAGTGTTCTAACAGGGGAACAAGGATAGGAAAATCCTTAAACTGGTGAGGCCTGGGAGATTTGAGAGCTTGGGATTCAGTACTGAATCCTCCAAAGACCCGGGGATTTTTCTGGTGCTAGCAATGGTGGTTGTGGGACTTTTTTTTTCCCCTAGGAGGCCAGAAAAACAGTAGAATAAGGGTTTACAAAGCAAATACACCAGTCTTCTAGGAGACATTGTGCAGAGTAATTCCATGAAATTTCAACAGAGAGAGGGAATTTAGTATGAGCTGAAACCCACAGAATTCTGACTGGACTCACCAACTCTCAACTGCATTGAGTTTCCTTCGTGCTGCATGGCTGATCAACACACATGAGATTATAAGACTAGCGGGTAAGGACAGAGTTCCATGGAGTTCAGGCCCATTCTCTGTGAGGTAACAGGTGGAGGTTTCTGGGGCTATTTGCTGGGATGACTCTAGACTGCAGGCCTTATGCTCTGTCAATGTACCAGCAGGTTGATTGGGGAGGGGGAAGGGCATAGTTCCTTATGGAGACTACACAGCACTGCCTTCTCAGTCAGAGCAAGCAGCAGGAGCCTGGCCATGCTATGTACCACAAAGAACCTAGCCCAATGATGCCCTGATAACTAGGGGGCCACAAGCTAGCTCTAAGGGCTTATCTAAACTTAACACACTACAGCGGTACAGCCCATGGGCATAGCCAGCAGCTGAGACAGAAACACCTAGGCCAGGTGAACAAGAAGGTAAACTTGTTCACTTGGCACAGCACACTAATCCCATCAATATACAGGGATGGTAAGACAAGGACTGCTGCTGACATCTGTCCTTTTCAGCAGAGTCCTAGATGGAGGAATAGGCTGGGCAAGGAGAGCAGTGTGGTGACTGGGTGTGTTTATTTCCCCCCTTTGGATTTGCAGGTGCTATGATTTTCTTGAGTAATTCACATGATAAGTTGGGCTGTTAGTGCAATTCAGTTGTTAAGGTGGTTCAGCACAATAACTTTGGCAACCTTTAACTGTTTTGGCTGAAATTTCCCATACTGGGTGCCTGGCCTGGCTCGTTATTTTTTTTTAAGTTTCAGCTAATTCCCTTCATTCCCTTCCAAGAACAAGAATATGGAAAAATACGTTGTGCCCATGTTCATGCAAACACAAAAATCTTAAAATTGTAGAGCTGAGATGGTCTAGCACCCCCCTGCAGGGAAATGTGGTGTGGGGGCAGGGTGTTGACTTTGTGATGTGCCTTTCCACAATCTCTGTGAAATTTTCCCCAAATTTGGCCAAGTCATGAGCCTCCAAAAAATCTGTTTGCAAATGCTCAGAGACTGAGAACCAACAGTAGTGGTTGTGCTAGATACCCAGGTGGTGTAAATCAGCATAGTTCCATTGATTTTAATGGTACCATGCCAGTTTATGTGAGTTTAGGAACTGGCATGTTGACTTCAATAATAATCACATTAAAGCAAGTGCAGCTTCGACCAAGGGCTTCAATGGGAGCAGGATTAGCCTTATCTCATTTCAATGGGACTACTCATTTGGGTATACATTTGAAGAATCTACTACTATGTGCTGTAGTTAAAGTCTTTTTAATGGCAACCAATATATATCCCTATGAAATTACTACATAAAAATAAAAAATCCTTCTTTGACTTTTTGTACCCACTTGCTGCCCTGAGTAATCTCTTTTTATGACAAGTTATAATAAATTAAGCCCGTGAAATGAAGGGGAAAGCTAGCACAGACCCTCTGCTATGGAAGAGTGGGAAGGTTTGGCCGTAAATTTAAAAAATGTGGGAAAGATAGACTGTGAAGTCTCAGGGACTTGGTGTGTGCTTAGTTCATTCACCCAACAACTAAAATCAAGCTGTGAGTTTGTATGCAAGTCAGAAGTGGAGTCATTGTTTTGTCTTGTGGGTAAGGATATTTTAAAACTTTGGCTAAGCTTAAAAGACTTAAAAGTTGAGATTCAGAATACAACAATGGTTGTCAAATTGCAGGGTAAAAATCCAAATGTTTGCATGTGGTGTTCTCTTAAAATAGATCTCTTTCTCTTTTCCTGAGAACACAGTGAATGCTCTCTGGAAAAGAACACTTGCTGTGTACTGTAGGAAATATTTGACCCAGTTTTGCAAGTTGCTTCACATCAGTCAGCATTCTTTTTATTTTGCTCTAATAGCAGCTTTCCTGAGTTTACCTGCAGCATACAGTCAATTCCCTAGGGCTGATCAAAACTTCTCACATCCTCAGTGAAACCAAAAGTTCTGCCTCCCAAATGGATAGCTGAAAGGTTTGGAGGAAAATGTCTTTTTCTCACTTAACAGAGTTAGGCAAAAGATCAGTAAAAACTGCAGATCAAGATTAAAAGAAACCAGAACTGGGACATCACTGATTGCATAAAGAAGACACAAGTAACTCTGATGTTTCAATAATTCCTCAAAGACCAAATCTGCAAATTTATGCAGCCATATGGCTAATCTTCATGTTCCATTTTCCTAATTGTATATTCCAGTGGCCAGTGCTGGATATTTATATGTATAATTGCACTTGCAGTCATAATAATTGGATTCACAACTTAGGCAAACAATTGCCTACACATTTTGCTTCTGTATGCTTACATTACTTGAAAATATGGCCTTAAGTTTCCACATTGCTAAATAATTATGAAGCTCCATGGAAATGCTTAATTTTCTTGACTAGAAAGCAACCACTAGATCCTTATTGTTCTCTCCAACAAATTAACAATGAAACATTTCTGGTTAGAACCTATTTAATATTATACCTTCACCTTCTTAAGTAACTTATATTGTTGTAGCCAGAGTGGGATAGGTCCACATTTTCAAAAGTGACCTCTAATTCTGGGACCATATATTATTTTTGGAAGCCTAAATTTATAAATATGGAGCCAGATCTTCAACTGGTTTAATTCGGTATATGCCAATTTATACTCACTGTGGAAATGACTGCCTAGGAAGGAGTACAGCAGAAAAGGATCTGGGGGTTCTAATGGAGCACAAACTAAATATTTTTCAACGTGTAACAGTGTCACAAAGAAAGTGAACATCATTTTGGGATGTATTAGCACGAGCGTTGCAGGCAAGACATGAGAAGTAATTCTTTCATTCCGCTCAGCACTGATAAGGCCTCAGCTGGAGTACTTTGTCCAGTTCTGGGCACCACAGTTTGGGAAAGATGTGGACAAATTGGAGAAAGTCCTGAGGCGAGTAACAAAGATGACAATGCTCTCTAGAAAATGATCTATGAGTCAGTTAATATAGCTAAAAATGGAATTCAGACATAATATTTACCATTAAAAGAATAAAACAAATTTTACTTAAGCCAGGTAAAAAATACTTCAACTCCTGTTATAACAGATATCAAATAATTCTATCCCTTGCTTAAATGTATTGAAACCTTTATTTAAACATTTACATTGCTGAAATTCTATTTATGACAAATTGATGAGAGATTTAGTGTTCTCCTGCAAATTACAGTAGAACCTCAGAGTTATGAACACCAGAGTTACAAGCTGACCGGTCAACCCCACACCCCATTTGGAACTGGAAGTACGCAATTAGGCAGCAGAAGAGGCAAAAAACAGCAAATACTGTACAGTGCTGTGTTAAATGTAAACTACTAACAAAATAAAGGGAAAGTTTGTGGAGTAGGGAGATTTTACAAGGTAAGGAAATTGTTTCTGTGCTTTATTTAATTTAAATTAAGATGGTTAAAAGCAGCATTTTTCTTCTGCATAGTAAAGTTTCACGGCTGTATTAAGTCAATGTTCAGTTGTGAACTTTTGAAAGAACAGCCGTAATGTTTTGTTCAGAGTTATGAACGTTTCAGAGTTACGAACAGCCTCCATTCCCGAAGTGTTTGTAACTCTGAGGTTCTACTATACCACAGTCTGGTTTTTTTGGCCCACCCAATCCTGCCCGTGACAAAGTACATTTTACGCTAATATGGCAGGATCCTGTGGAACCTGTGGGATCCCAGTCCTGCTGCAGGGCTCTAGATCATAACACTCAATATTCGCTATCTCTAGTTGAAATTATCCTGTTTCCTTCAGGATCGTTATCTTGTGTGCTGCCCAGTAGTATCATTTTCCTCCCTTTTCCTTGTTGATGATTACTGTGATCTCTGTTCTATGTTTATAACGTGTGTTTACTAATAGTGTGGTGGCATGCCACCACACTAAGCTGCTTCTGCTAACAATAAAGAAAGGAAAATTGATATTTATGGAGACCATAGGGGTTGGCTGGGTTCTTGCTCATGACTTTTATTGTAGTTGACTGCAAACTTTTCAGAAACGAGGATTTGTATCTCATTGTGGGGAGCTGGTTTCCATTTCAATCTGGGTTCCATTATTAGGGCTCCGTTTATGTTCTGTAACATTAGCCATGTACAGAGTCACACAAACTATATGTTTATTTATGGCTGTAGCTTTCACTTGTGGTATGTGAATCTCCCTCTGTTTGAAGTGAGTTTGGAGGACGAGGAGGAAGGAAGGGTTCCAATCCTGGTCCTCGTGAACAGGTATCATAAAAAAACTACCATCCCAATGGGCAGCCTAGTAAAAATCTCAGCTTACTTTCCCATCCCTGAAGATCTGATCTGGGTGAGGATGAGCTATACTGGGAAGGAGCACAGGGGGAAGCTGGCATTGCCACTGAGCATGCTATACCTCTTCTGGGGTTAAATGAAGAACCCTGTCTCAAAGATTAAAAATCCAGCACCTTTCCTGAACAACTGTTGTTAATCTGAGATCTCGTGATGGGTTGGCATTGTGGTTTTCAGCTTGATGGTTTTCCCTGGCTTGTTACATGCCCACAGTGACAGTTCCCAGTCATTACAGTGGAATGTTGGAATTCTGAGAAACAGACCACGAACAATCCATGAAGTTTTCTTTAAGAAGAAAACTCTTTTAAGAACTAGTCCCAGCAAAAGCTGTGTGCTCCTTTCCCGTATAGATGCCTTGAGGACACAGATCATGCTAAGGAGATGGTTTGGTAGAGGTTGCCTGATGTCTTTGTGCACATTGTCTATAGGCCTGTTATACTCTCATTCCACATACAGTAAAAAGATGGTATCAATTTATGGTGGACCACAGAGGCCTGGGCTGTAGCTTGTTGACAGAGGGAGCTTTTCGGTGAGCCATTTTCACCACAGCCAATGCATTTTGAAAACCATCTATAATATTAGTGCCTGATTTCAGCTCCTATTTACATTGTTTTTACAGTGTTACCACTCTCTGTTTTGACTCAGTAGAGCTCCACTCGGTTTATGCTGGGTGCAGTAATAATGAGAATACCTAACTCTTGTATAATGCTTTTCAGTGGGAGATCTCAAAATGCTTTCCAAAGGTCAGTAGAATGAGGCACAGAATTTAGAAACACAACACTGTGGTGCACTTTCCAATAACAGGGGAGCCACAAGTGTCTAGAAATGTGGTACATGGCAGTTACATTAAGGCTTTCATCTAGAGGCTGTTTAGCTCTTCGCTCTGAATTTGGTATATGGTCCTCTGGCTTATAGCACTTCCCCTGGGACTAAGTGACCATACAAATGGACTGGAATCATTAGAAGCGATAAAGAGTCTTGTAGCACCTTATAGCACCTTACAGATCTGTTAGTCTATAAGGTGCTACAAGACTCTTTATCGCTTCTAATGATGTGAGAGCACAGAGCCAGATGTGTACCCAGAAGCCTGCTGCTGCAAGACAAGCCCAAGAAAGAAAACAACAGAACACCACTGGCCATCACCTACAGTCCTCAGTTAAAGCCTCTCCAACGCATCATCAGTGATCTACAACCCATCCTGGACAACAATCCCTCACTTTCACAGGCCTTGGGAGGCAGGCCAGTCCTGGCCTACAGACAACCTGCCAACCTCAAGCATATTCTCACCAGCAACAGCACACCGCGCCATAATAACTCTAACTCAGGAACCAATCCATGCAATAAACCTCGATGCCAACTCTGCCCACACATCTACACCAGCAACACCATCACAGGACCAAACCAGATCAGCCACACCATCACTGGTTCATTCACCTGCACATCTACTAATGTAATATACGCCATTATGTGCCAGCAATGTCCCTCTGCTATGTACATTGGCCAAACTGAACAGTCCCTACGAAAAAGGATAAATGGACACAAATCAGATATCAGGAATGGCAATATTCAAAAACCTGTAGGAGAGCACTTCAACCTCACTGGACACACCATAGAAGATTTAAAGGTCAGCATTTTGCAGCAAAAAAACTTCAAGTCCAGACTGCAAAGAGAGACTGCAGAGCTGCAATTCATTTGCAAATTTGACACAATCAGTTTGGGACTGAATAGAGATTTTGAATGGCTAGCTAACTACAAAAGCAGCTTCTCTTCTCTCGCTATTCACACCTCCAATTCAACTGCTAGAGGAACACCTCACCCTCCCTGATTAGAGATAACAAGCTGGTTCAGCCTGATTGGACTAACCTTGTTATCTCCCACCTGGTTCTTGCCTACCTATTTATACCTGCCCCTGGATACTTCCACTGCATGCATCCGACGAAGTGGGTATTAGCCCACGAAAGCTTATGCTCTAAAAAAATTTTAGTTAGTCTTTAAGGTGCCACAGGACTCTTTGTCACTTCTGCAATTCCAGACTAACACGGCTACCCCTCTGATTCTTGACAAGGTGCTACAAGACTCTTTATCACTTTTGCAGATCCAGACTAACACGGCTACCTCTCTGATTAGTAGACGGTGCACCTGTCACTGTAGGAAAGCAATAGGGAACTGTGGTGCTTCCCAGGGGTACCCAGAGTTGTGAGCCACCTTAACAGCACCTGCCTTTAGTCCGAGTGTATCTTGTTTGTCCCTGCTGGGGATCAGCTCCCTAACCCATCAGCCTCTGGCAAAACAAGTGTTCTACCCTCCCGCCCTCCCCAGGCCTCACTCTCTCTGTACAGGTTAGCAATAGGCACACCCTACCAACCTCCAAGTCCTCCGAGCATTCCCTGTAGTGTCCAGCCCTTGTTCCACTGATTGCTCACAGAGCTCTCAGATTTACTACTCCCAAAGGAATGGTACACCCAGCAAGAGTCAACTCTGAATCCCCGTTTTATGTAACACATAGAGATTCAAATGATAGCAGGTAAGAATATCAGCAAAAAATGGCTACATCTGAAACAAAATCATAACATGCTTTCGAGAGCCTGAACTTAACTTGCAAGACATTCCCCTGCCTCCTGCAAGATAGCAAACTTTAAGCCCTTTTCTCAGCATTTTCAGCTAGGTTGGCTGAGATCCATAAAAATCACCACTTCCATAAAAATCAAGCCCTCTGGCAACTTGATTTCCCAGATTGAAAGATGCCAGAATGTTTGTCTACACTCCCAAATATACCCAAATGGACCTTTGATATTCACCTGAAAACAGGGTTTTCCCCTCCGCTACTGTTTATCTTTTCCTTGTCAAGTCACTGCCAGCTCTTCTTTGGCACTTGACTTAGTATCCTAATAGACTTCTGTTTGGAGAGAGACAATCCTCAGTGGTCCACCAGGAAGATAAGTATCTCCCAGACATGCTACCTTTGAGTGACCTACTTTTAACTACAGACCTAGGGAACATAATTTGTAGTGTGTATATATATACAGAACTCCTCACATATTTTCTGTACATGTGTCTCATAATGATTATGATGACCAGTATGACACAGACTTTCATTAGACAACTTACATAATCCTTTTTGGAGAACCCATAGGATCCCTATAACCCCCATCCACCTCTGTGCCCTCTGCCAGTTGGCATTAAGAGGTCCTTGGATCACAGGAATGGCTGGCTTTGATCTCAGGCTTGACTGAGTTGCTTAGGAAATGACTGATGAGTGGAGTGTTTATTCTCAGCCAATTAAGACTTTCAAAAGCTTATTTTTCTGCAGAAATAGGACATTGTGTAAGCTTGTGAGATGGTTCTTGGGCTATTTCTTGTAGTGCTAAAATAAATGGTGGTGTTAGATCCATCTCTGCTATTATTGCATTTTTTTGCTGCTTTTGAGAATGAGGCAGCAATAACTCCTTCCTCACATAAGCTTCTGTTCTGTCTTTAGCATCCTGCTAGGCTAGAAGCTCTGAGTGTACCCTATGGAAGAGGCCTGGGATAGGCTCTTAAGGCAACCTGAGGAGTTTAGGTCCCTGCCATACTGATCCCTGCAGGTGTCATATATTCTGTGGTGTTAGCCAGGGTGTTCTGCTTCCTGAGTGATTTACTGAAATGATGCAAAGACAGATGCCTGTTTAGGAACCTTGTCTTTGCTATGGCCCCAGCTTTGCTGCGGCTGACTACGGCCCCAGCTTTGTATTTGTATCCCATGATTGCAAAACCAAACCACCTACCACAGAAAGGGGTTAACCAAAACAAAGTGAAGTGGACTTGCTTACTGGCTGAATTAGGTTAGCAGTGGAATTATCTGAGTAAAGGGGATCAAGTGGGAAGAAACTATTTAAAAAAACAAACAGTTCTCTAACTTTATAATAACAGTGCGGCCTGATTCTCAGCTCAGCTGTTAACTGTGATGGCTTCAGCAGACCTCCTCCTGATTCTGACCAGTGTCAGAAGGAACTCAGGCCTAGTGCGTGTATTTACTGTAACTTATAACCTCCAATAGCCTCTGCCAATGCACTGTCCCACATTGGGCACAATAATATGAGTGATCATGTCTTCCCCTGGTACTAGTACACAGCTGATGAAAGTCTTTCCTTTACTTCAAGTGGTAGAGGCTAGTGCTTGTGATGCCGAAGATAGTGGATTCTCTTCCCATTTACAACCTGTGATGTGTTTGTTCTACTGAGCCTTAGAAGAAGTTGGGAGGTAGGGGAGATTCTGTGATCCCGTATAAAAGACAGTATTGTGGTGCACACAGTACGCACAGAGAGCAGAATCAGTGAACATAGCTCACTGAGTATGTACTGACTTTCCGAGAGCTCTGCTGTGCTGTGCTACTTCAACATGTTTCTAACACAGGTTTTGTAGATAGCCAATAACATCATTGACCTGATTCTTCACTGCCAACCAGCATGGGTAAATATGTACAGCCACTGTGCAGAGGTGTAAAATGTGACTGCCCTTATTTGATTTCCATTTTATCCCACTGGGAAGCATCAGGCTGTGGAGCTGTGTGTTTGGAAAGTTTTGTGGCTCCTTTAGCCTGAAAGTGGCTTAGATGAATGTGAGATAATCTTACTAAAATTAACAACCACAAATTGAACAGGAAAGAAGCTCTAGATTTTTCAAATAATGGTTCCAGCCCAGCTATGCATGTGAACCTTTCATCCACCCTGAGTCCCATCAGAGTCATGTGGTTACATCAGTTTTCTCTGACTGCCAACTGAAGGCACTCACAGATGTAGACAAGTGAGCCTCAGTCCTAGAGAAACACGAGAAATACTGCTTTGTAATAGGAGATAGGATGAGGTGTGGCCAGTGGATCTGAAGGCTGAGGAAATCTGCACTGTGCTTCCTCTAAACAATATTCACTTCTGTTCTCATCAAGTCCTAAGACTTCAGCAGGACTCCAGGTGATGGTGGAATACATAGATATTTTTGCAACATTGGAACCAAACCTTACTGCTCCCAAGCAACATGCAGAATTCAACAGGAAAGTCTATTTTCCTTCTTGAACAAAAACATTTGGATTAAATGTTTTCATCAAATGCAGACTGTTTTTGCATGCTAAAAATAGTTGAACGTTGGAAATACAGTTGGCCAGATTGTTGCATGGTGTAAACTTGCATAACTACTTTGATTTCGGTGGAGCTACACTGATTTCCACTGGCTGAAAATCTGGCCCGTCGTGATCCTGTCATGTAACTCCTTCATTTTGTGTCCTCTGATTTGCATGTGATCATAGGAAGCATGGGGTATTTTCAAGAGTCCAGATTCCTTCAGTTTTCAGACATCTCCACCCCTGCCCGCAACCTCATAATTATACCTAGAACCCTTAAAATAATACAGCTAAATCAGACTTAAAAATGCATCAAGCCTCCTGTGAAAACCATTCCAGGTAAGGATCCCTCTGTTTCTTCCCAGTGCCTGCACCTCTCTCTTAGTGCCTTTCCCACCTCATGCCATGAAGTACTTCTCAGAATATTCCATCCTACAGGAGGTTCTTCTCCAAGGCTGTGACTCATCTATTCATGGCTGTTGCCATCTTCAGCTGCCTGCCAGAGGAAACTGATGAAATCAAACGCTCCTGAAAATAAACCTCTCTGACAACTGTAGAGATGACAGAGTTAATAGGAGGGACTGGAACCTGAGTTTGGAAAAAAAAAATAAAACATGAGCTTACTGTTAGTAATTTATTGCACTAGGGCTATGTTTTTACTACAGAACTTCATAAATAATGCTTGATTTAAAGTTTCCAAGGACTGAATGAGGAATTTTAAGGACCAGGCGGGAGGAAGCAAGGTTCACTGCATTATCACTCCCTGTAACTCCTTGTTCTTTGCACACCAGACTATACAACTCTGTAGGAATACATCAGTGCTTTAGGGACCACTACTGACTATGGTATATCAAACAGGTATACTGTCCTTCAAAGGGTTCAATTCTCAGTCATATAGGCGTAATACCCATGGAATGAGGGGCACCCTATGGACATAATGAGGGCTCCTCAACTGGTGTCAATCAATGTAGTGCTATGCTGATTTACACCCGCTGAGAATCTGGCCCTCTGTTACACCAGCTTAGCCTCTCATGGTGTTTTAGGGCTTGTCTGCATGCACACTCACTTACAGCAAGCCAGGGTGTCAATCGACCTGCAGCCACGCCCTACAGTTCCCTGGTGCACTTCAATCTACTCCCAGTTCAAAGTGGGATGGATCAACGCACAGCAGTGAATGTTCATGTGCGGCAGGAGGGTCCGCACAGGCACTTGGTGCAGGGCAGGCTAGTGCGGGGGTAGGTTTTCAGCTCGGCTTGCTGTGATGTGAGTGTTCATTTCAACAAGCCCTTAGACTGGAGGGCCAGGTCCTCAGTGGTTATAAATCAGGGTAGCTCTAATGACATCAATGGACCTGAGCCCATTGACAGAAAATGAGGCTCTGGTGCAAAGTCACACTCAATATTTAACTTACACCACATCACAGATCACCTCTCCATCTGGTCTACTTAGTTCCAGGGACCCTAAGTTAGTGTAACTCGGCTACCAAGGTGCTAGAAGAGTGGGCTGTGGCCACAAAAACAAAAGTAACAAAATGCAAGAAGATGTACGCTAAAGTAACTTCCTTGGCCTGGGGCACATCTTTGTCTTTGATGTGAACTGATTTCAGTGGGGTTTACACCAGCAGAGGAGCTGATCCACTCTCTCTCCCTTCCACTGTTTCCTAGCTTCTAGGCTTCCTGCTGGGTAATTTACACCCCTTTACAAACCATCTCTCAATTTGACCCTCACTTCCTCCTTTGTGAAGGGGTTCATTTAAGAATCAGAATTCTTCCTCCCCCATATCACTGCTACAGACAAACCCCTTGAGCTCCCTTCTGGCACACTGAAGGTCTCTGACTATTCTCATGGTGTCCCTGTTGTATGTCCCATGGGTTCTAAAGAAATGGGTAGGGTAGGATGGTATGGTGATATCTGTGTTCCTTCTACGATGGGTTAGGAGGAGCCTCAGGACAGCCAAGTGGCTGACTCTCAGAACGATGAGGGTGGCTATTTAAGAAAACTTGGTGCTGAGATTGTTTGACTGCTGTACTGCACTTAATCAACAGAAACCAGAAGAGATGGGTTGAGGCTAAAATATCCCACTCCTCCAAGTGCCCTCCTTGAGCAGGAAAGGCTGGGATTTTCAAAAGAGTAGTTAGGGACTCGGTTTCCATTGAAATCCAATGGGGAGCTGAGTACTTAACTGTCTTAGTTTCCTAAACCTGGAGGAAGCCAACAAGCCAGGCATAGTTAGTTCTAATATGTCCATCAGTGGCCTTGAAAATGTCAGGTGATGTCTATGATGCAAATGAAAGGTCCCTCCTTGCCCTCAAAGGGCCCTAACAGAAGACTGGGTGGCTCCAAAAGGTAAGTGGAGTTAGGCCAATATAAAACCAACCTAATTATTAAGAGAATTAGGTTGTAAGTGAAGCACAGGAAAATCCAGTGTCTGAAGTCTCATCTCTCTTCCTTTCATGATTGATTGTACAATAATAGTTTGACAAGAGAGCCTTTCAACTTGAAAGAACCCCAGTTGCTTTAAAAACTACTGTCTGGGTGTAGGGATCACTTTGTCAGGCTCTGAGTTGGAAAAGTCCTCTTCAGCAGTGCACAGCAACAATGTATAGTAATTTGGGATGTGAAAAATGCAAGCTGGACCTGAACCTACAGGGGGAATGTGGCCATATAGTATGACCCATGTGGTTGTCAAAACTTTCACTGGAATATTGGAGTGAAACACCACCTTCTACTGCCATATGTGTGGGGGCGTTAATTGCCACAAGTCTGCAAGACTCAGTTTTGACCCCTTAACCAATATAGAGCACTGCCGACAGCACAGTGCTGTCCTAACCAGCCTGGGAAAGTGGTTCAGTCTCCGGCTCACAAGAAAAGAACACCGCTTACTGAATCGGCAGTGAGGTACCTTGCCAAATATTGATTTTGCCACACAGGTTAGCTGATTGGAGCCACTTCTTGAGCAGGTATTGCCCTGTATGTTGCTTTTCCCCTCTTAAGGACATGCCCTTCTAAACTCTGAATGACTATGGTAACTTCTGAACTATGTACGACATGACAAGTCCCTGCTCAATCAAATGCATGGTACAGGGCAGCATGAAATTCAGAAAATCCTCTTTAGAGCTCAGCTCGTCACACAGTCTCTTACCACTGGTTCTGATCTGCCTTCAGTCAGAAATGATCCAACTCCATTAGTAGAGGTAAGTTGCAGCAAAAAGTTCACGCAACAAATTTTGCCTCTCTTATTTTTATGCTTGTGGAGTGTCTACAAACCCATGATTGTTATTACTTAGAATTGATATGGTGGCCTAAAATCCACAACCAACTCACCATGAAAGGTGTGGTATAAACATAGGTGACCATCTCTTCTTGAAAGAGCTGTGCAGTTTGTTTGGACTTATTCATTCCAAATTATTATAGTGTGTCGGGGAATGAGTTTTCTTTCAGTCCTATGCCCTGAGCACTTTGGTGAAACTGATATTTGACTCTGGTTAGCTGTGATGAGTTATTGTTCCTGTTCCTTGATTGGATAAGCATAGTTCTTACAATCTGGAGGAGGACTTGAAGAAACTGTTAGGTCTTTGAATAGCTTGGGGAAGGGAGCAGTTTAGAGAGAAGCATCTGATCTAGAAAAGTTAGGCTACTGCAAAACGTACTGGCTGGGTGCAAAATCTGAATGTAACTTTCTCTTGGCAAATCCCTGCAGTGTATTCAATCTGTGTGCACAAATCCTTGTCTGACTTGCTCAGTTCCATATATGCTGGAGCTCTGGCAATGGGTTTCAGGAAACTCTCTGTGTGACTGTTGAGTCAGTTAGTATTGCATCTTGTATAACACTTTTGGTGTGAATATTAGATTATATGAGACTAAGCAGTAGTTTCAATGAGTGTTTGTGCAAATGAAAAAGTAAATGCGAGAGGCTTGGGCACAGCCAAAGTGAAATCATTCCCAAATTAAGAGAATAGAGGGAACACATTTGCCATCTCTTCTCATTACCATCTGATATTGTTTTGGTGGTGTATGTGAAATGAACTGGTGATCTATGCTTAAGTAAATTAAAAGTAACGGAAAATCTGTGGCTAAATCCCCTGCACTGCTTTGAAGACCTCATCCCTCCATTTCAACCTACACCTCAGTCTTCAGACATGTTCTCAGGGGGAAAAGAGAGGGAGTTGTCAAGTCTGTAGATGACCAATAGATTTCAGTTTCCAGGACTGCCAGTATGACATGGTGGGCTGCTATTACCTGAACACTAAACTTCTTTAGAATAAATTACCTGCTTACCAAGAGCTTTGTAAGGCTCCTGCCCAGAACTAGGCGAAACTACAGTTCTCTGGGCTCCAGGAATTTTTAAGAAAACATGCCTATTTCATCAGCAAATACCACACACATTTAGAAAGAGAAATAATTTTAACCAGATTTTCTGTATTTTGCAGCTGGTCCTTTCTGTATTGTGCTGACCAAAAAAACCCTGGATCCAAATAACTCCAGAGTTTGTGGGTGTTGACATTTTGTAGAGCGGACCCTTTGGTTTAAAAAAATTGACAGTGCAATGTGTGTCTTATTTTGTGCAGGATATGCCGACTCTCAGTAGGTCGAAATTCAGAGTTCAGTTAATTCTAATCTAGCCTCCACCAGCATCCTGGACTGCACAGCTCTTCTTGGCCAATATGGAAAGGTCATGTCCATTATTATTTACATTATTATTTATACTACACTACAACCTAGAGACTGAACCCAGATTGTGTTTATATAGTGCCTAGCAGAATGGGATCCCACAGTAAGACAATGGGGGACAAAGCATATTTCCAAGATATGATCCAAGAATAGTGGAATGCCTTGCTAATGGGCGTGACCTCTTTCCCCCACCCCATTTCCTACAATCACTATGGAACAAGTGCTCCTTTCTCATGTAGCAGTGAAGAGGTTGCAGGTGCAAAATGCCACCAAGTTAGCCCACAAATGCTGAAAAAATAATGTAATTCTACCCTGGCACAAGTTGTCATTCTTCATGGTTTTCCCCCACGTGAAATTTCCATTGCCACTAGCACAGGGAAATTTTGCCACGTTAGCCGCAAAAGCAGCCTTCCATGGAAAAATGGTAGTTCAGTTACTTGCAAAACCTGACTTTTGTCTTCATGGAAATAATTTGAGTGAATCCAGATACATGCTTCGTATTTCACAAAATTGCCGAGACCAAAAACATTATACCGAGTGAGAAACCCCTTGCGCCCTCAGCTGCAAAAGAAGCGACATTTCTCTCAGCAACAATGCCAAGGTGTGAGAGAAGTTGGAGACAAAACTATACTCTGACCTCAGCTGGTGATCTCTGAAAGTCAGTAGGCTGGTGTTGACTGAATAGCATGGGAACAGTAAAGGAAAGAATCCAGTTGTGAAACCTTTAGAACTCTTTTCCAGTTTTAAAGTTCACAAAACATCCTGTTCTCTCAGCTTAAAGTTTTTGCTTTTTTTTCAAGGGAAATTCTTTAAAACATCTCTTCAAAGGCCTGATCCTGAAAACACTGAAGTATGTGAGTAGTTTCCACACACAAGTAGCCCTGTAGAACTGAGATTACCAAATGTGCAAAATTACAGGCATCTGAGTTTCCAGGATTGAGGACTATATAGAAGTCTGTGCGATACAAATAGGATAGATAGAAATGAATTTGCTTGAGAACACTGGGTGCTGAGCTCTTCTGGGAATCTGACACCTCATTTAGGTGCCTAAATGGGAGCTGAGCCATTTTGAAGCCCCATAATGCCTGTTATCAATTGGAGTTTCATACGTGGTCCAAGGCTGGCTGCCCCTTCAAAGGGCCCTGCCTCACAGGTGATGCTCAGCTACCCTCCCAGCTGATCCTGATTAGCTAGAGATAAAGTGGTCCTACTGGGAAAGGGTCATGGGATGCCTACAGAGGGTGAGAGAGCTCAGTTAATGAGGGGCGCTATGAAAGGGCAATGAACTCTTGTAGGCTCTTGAGGAAGGTAACCCCTGGGCCGGCAGACTGGAGCATGACTGAGGAGAAGCAGGAGGGAGACATCCTTCCTGCCTCAGAGCTTACTGCAGGAGTCCAAGGAGCAACAGGGAAAGTCCCTGGGAGCTATAGCCCAGGATGGGCTGAGAAGCTGTTGTGTGTTTGAGATTATGCCTGAATTTTATGTTTAGAGAATAAAACTGTGCCTGGAAAAAGAGTCCAGTGAGTCCTCCATAGATTCGGGCAACAGGCCGAGTCACAGAAAAACTACGTCATGCCACAAGGGGATATTTTGGGCTGATGAGTGTCTTATACATGCCTAATAAGTTCCTCCTGGGCATGCACAACTCCCATAGACCTCAATAGCACCTCCACCATGAATAGCGGCCTAGATATATGACCTTGACTGCACAGTGATGCTGCAAATGTATTCATGCCTCTGCCACAAAGATTCTGCTCCAGTGTACATAGTGACTCCAGAGTTACACCAGTGTGACTGAGAATCAGTTGGCTTTGTGTTTTCAAGGCCCACCATTCTGATCTTGTCTAGATCTTCCAAATGCTGCAACATGTACTTCAATCACATGACTTGGGCGATTCTGAAGTAGCATTAAATATGTCCGGAAAAGCCGTTGGTCCTTCGAGTCCTTCAGACCTCTCAGTGAGGGACAGCAAAGGTTATACTTCTTGGAGGGATGAGTCACATGCTTGCCACGGGCAGGAAATCAACTATTCCATAGACGTAAATCCCCTGCTAGCTGGCCAAGAAGCTGTACTGGCATTAACTATAAAAGCAGCTGGTAGCCAGCCCTTCAGTCAGAGGCAAAAGGAGTTGGGTAGCTGCCATTGTGGGCGTGGCCTTCAAAAATAGAGATAGAAATTAGGAAAATGTTAAAATTGAGAGAGAGAGCCAATAAAAGTACCTGTTATAAACATCTTCAGTGTGGATCACAAATGCAAAGCTAACATGTTAATGCGGAACAGCAGATCTCATGGCTAACCTGCAAAATAAAAATAAAGGGGAGGCCTGGCAGCCAGTGCTGCTTAAAACTTTGTTAAGCAATGTACCTTGTAGCACTCAGTTGTGTCCTATCGGTTCCCAAAGAAAGAAATGCAGTTCTGGGTTTAATAATGTGGATACCTCTATGGTTCTGCTTCTCAGGCAATCGGGAATTACTGCCCTAGCCTAATCTGAAGGCCGACTTGTGTTTGTGAAGCTGTCAAAATAGCTCAGAATAAGTCTCCAAATGGCTCATGCTAATAATTCTTAGCTCTTATATAGAGTTTGTCATCAGTAGGTCTCAAAGCACTTTACAAGTGAAACAAGTAACATTATCCCCATTTTACAGATGGGGTTAGTGAGGCACAGAGCAGGGAAGTGACTTGCCCAACTACCAGACCAACAGCAGAGACAGAGTTAGAACCCAGGTTTCTTGAGTCCCTGTCCAGTTCTCCTTCGGAGGGCTTCTTCGTAAATTGGAGGAATCCATTGTACACGTAGTGTGTTAAATTGCTTGGATGATAACCTTTGTGATGTGATAGACCCTGATTTAGCAATACTGTTCCATACCTCCTTGATTTGAAGCATGTGAGCAGATAAAGGGAGTTCTACTGTGTTTAAAATTAATCATGTGTTTAAGCACTCTGCTGAATCATGCCTGTAATTTGCATCTTGTGTTACCATACCATGGGCCAAATTAACCCCTGGTTTGACCACGGAGATTAGCTTGGTCCATTGGATTAATTGACAAATATTGCACAACTCACTTAGCATAATAAACTCTGGAGTTAGTTCATTCCATTGTAACTGGCTCTTAGAAATAGATACCTTTTATAAATCCTTTTCCACCCCTTGCTCCTGCTTTACCTTTCATTGGTTCAAAATTGTATTTGTTTTGTTTTCTCTCCTCATTTAGCCCTTTTCTTCATAGCTCTAACCTTCCACCTTCTTGGTTTACTTCAAATCCTGGTTAGAATGTGCCAGAAGAAATGACTTCAGCAGCATGTCCCTCATATAAGTAGCAGTTAGCAGCAGTAAGACACCCAGAGACCAGGTTTTAATCAGCCTTGACTGAAAGCTGAAAATGATTCACTCCTGTCAGCGCTGGGCAACACAACAAACAGCTCTCCAGCAAATCACTTAAGCAGAAATATGTTGGCATGTTTCTATAGCAACTAAGGAAAAATATTTCACAGGAAAGTCCATCTGCTGTAATACAGAGGAAGATCTGGCCAAGGAATCCATCATAAATTAATCTTAATTTGCCAGTTTCATTTTGGAAACCTCACACAGAGACAAGCACACAGAGGCAGAGCATAAAACAGTGGAAACACAATTGATCTCAGATACAGGCTGTCCATTAATCAAAGACCAGGGTGTTAACTGGGGAGGTGATGATCATTTGAGAGTCCAAAAAAAAATCACAGTATAGTTTGACAGGTATCCATTTCATTGCTGTTTACTGATCAGACAGCTTCATACCATCTTGTACTCAGGGTGTTTGGAAACATACTTTGTGTGTTTCCCAGGCGCTGAGTAGCAAGAATCCAAACTTATTTTTAAAAAAACATTTTGGTTTGATTTACTTGTAAAGAATTATTTAAATTCATTCAGCCATATAAAATCCTTTGTAGAAGCCATCAAACTGGGGAGAGTTGGGGGGAAAAAACAACAATGGGATAATTTGGACTGCGATACATTTTATTTTATGCTAAGTCAACACTTCAGAGCCCATTGGAGTTGTGTTAGGGAGATCTGGAACATTTTATGGGGAGCTTTGTTTCTAACACCGACACCATCTCCAACTTATGATCCACTTGCACAACTTGCTTTCTGCCTGCCAGTGTTTCTTATTCTTTGTCACTAGCTGCTTTCTGGGTCTGATCTGGCAATTTTGTACAGCCTGGAAAAAATGAAAAAGGGAATTTACTCTCATTCAGCTGGGAAACATTTAGTCTAACATCCTAGAGCAGATGCCAGGTCACCATGGGTTATGTCAAGGGGAACGGAAGTCAAATCATAAGTGGATTCTGTCACCTAAAGTTTTTTTATGAATCATTAAACTTTGAAATCATTTTCCAAAAAAAGTCAGGTTTTTGTGCTTTGTCAGGTACACCGTTTGTTTCTGATGATAATTAAACATATGTTAATGCAAAGAGTTGGCACACATTGTGCTGGAAACTATGGGTTTTCATCCTCACAATAGTCTCATTGTTTGCTCTCCATCGCCATTTCTTTCTGATACCTTGCCCATTAGTGGCAGTGGCCAGGTGACAGCTTGTTTTTATTTCCACTGGAGAAACGCATCATCTGACAGGTGAAATGTTAAGTAAACAGGGGAGTAGAACTGTGTAAGTGGAGGGAGAGGTGAAAGATGCAAAAAGCACCCTAGACATTTTGGAAATGTTTTTTATTTCACTTGGTCTCCCCTCTGCCCCCCTTATCAGCCACAATTGTCCTTATCAAAACTCAGCTTCCTTACACATGGGGAAGGAAAAAACGTACAAATAATCTTACAATAAATTTAACTTTGTCAGTTTTTTAAACAAAAAAGTCAACTTTAACAAACATTTTTTCTTAATGGACTATAATAAAGAAATGTCTTGTTTTTCTTTGCGATCCTATTACACTGATCTGTTGGAAAAGAAGAAAACACCTTGTTAACAGTAGAAAAAAATATGGAGACATTAGCTGGAAAGCTGCTAAAACTCTAAAATTTTTCCTTATTTGCTAGAGCAAGTACTTCCTCTGATTTTTTTTTTCTGTTGCACAATAGCATTTTCATATGGCTGTTGTCTTGGGGCTGTAGGTGGTATTATATTTTGCCCCCTTCTCACATACCATGTCCAATGTTGCTCTCTTGAAACTGGCACTATGTTTGTGCTTCACTTAAAGTCATTGTATTATCTGGAATACTGGTCCAAGAGTGTCAGACCTGTTGAGCTGTAATGCTGGAATCAAAAATTTTGCAGCTGCAGAGAAATAATGAAACAGACTGCTAAGAACATTTGCTTGCAAAAATGCTGCATTCTATTTTACTATGGGGCTATCAGAATAATTAGGGATGAGTGGGTGAGGAAATTTGACTCAACAGACTAGTCCCAGGTCTGGCCAGTTTTGAGCATTAGAAGAAAGAAAATGTCTCTCAAATGCAAACACATTACAGCATTTCACGTGGATGAAGTTCCAGGGTTCAGGTATTATTTAAAAGTCTTTGTAAATTGGTCTGTAGCACATGAATGAAAGCAGTTGAATTTGGTTTGACACTGTAATAGCTAGCATGAAACCTAGTTAAATCTATGGCTTTAGCCAGCTACATACAGTATTTTAACTGCAATGCAAACAGTCATGGCATCAAGTTTAGAGTTCCTAAATGATTAACCATTTTGTGAAATTCAGACTGAGGTGAGGGGAATAACTGGTTCTGATAGAAGAACCAACCCACTCCAATTAAACCTGAACTGAACTTTACCTAAGCTCTGAGAAAGTTTAACTTACTCTCTCTTTCTCAGAATGTTGCAGCACATTTGTTCACTGTTTGTGCTCTACTCAGTATAGTTACACCCTCCTTGAATGCCTTATACTATGTAATTATTATTTGTTATATTAAGTGGTGGACTGAATACAGGCTAGGTTTTTTGAAGCCGTTAAGGTCGTGGGCCTGGATATAGACTCCCATTGACTTCAAAGAGCTTTGGCTCAGGCCCTGAGGACCACATCCTCATTTATATATTAGCATAGCTCCATTGGAGTCAGCAGACCTGATTCTCAACTGAGCTTCACCAGTTTACATCACTGACATGAATGGAGTTTTGCTGGTTTTGTACTTGTTGATGATCTGACTCTGTCTCCGAACAGTGGGTACCTGGATCACACCACAGTTGTAGTCTGGAAATCTCGCTGTCATGTCTCAGTTCAGCAAGTGACCATAGAATGGCTGTGGTATTATCTTTTTTGAAATCCATCTAGGTTATTTCACACACACACACCTCTTTCGGTTATTGTTTTTAATGACTGTAGTTTGCCTACATTTTACAGTGAGGGCAGTATTTAAAATGCCTGCCCTCCTATTTCTTCTCCAGTGAGTTTGTCATTCCCCACTGATCTGTTTAAAATATTTTGTGGGTGGTCTTCATTACAATATTTTTCTGTGTATTCTTAGAAATGGTTTTTATTATGATCGACAGTGCCCTGAGTAACTTGATGGTGAAAGTTGAGGGATAAAATTATTACAAATTTTAAAAAATAAATAATCTACCATTTATTTTACACCAGTTACAGTACCAGAATAGGAATACTGAAGTACCATACGAAAAACTATTCCCAACCAGAAGCAGGAAGTACCAGAAACCTCTTGAGTCTCACTCTTGAGTTTTCTAGCTTGGTTTCTGTACTGAAAAACTTCAGATAAGCTTCAAATCTTCTGAAGTTCATCCATCGCTACCTCAGATATCTGCTGTAAAATATACTGTATGATATGTTTCACGTTTTCCAGAGGTTTAAAGCTTATGCTAGATTTTCTTCTAGCATAAAATAATGTTACAAAGCTGCTATAGGTGAATGAGACATTTTACAGTGTGACATTATGTAAGCTCAGTAAACTTTTAGAAACTGTGTTCTGAAAACTGGCTGTTTAGAACAGAAACCAGGAATCCAGGAGAGGAGGCAATATAACCCGGCACACTTTATTGCAGCAGCTGTTTGCTTTGTTTATAGCCCTATTTGACAATTCTTGTTTTAAAAATATCTGCTATTCTATTTTTACATCATCACCACTTTTCTGTAGCTAAATAGAATTGTTGACTAAGACTTTGCAGACAGCATGGCTGAAACCCAAAGCCCATCTGCAATCAAGGTGGACTGAGCTTCTAGCACTACCCACTATTTATCAGTGCATTGGCATCCATATGTTTACACAGGTCTAGTGACCTTTCCCTCCCCTTCCATGCTAGCAACCTTTTTCTATCTGTCCCATCTCTGTTTAGTGCCCTCCCCGAAACCTAACCACCACTCAATCTGGGATTATCTCCTTCCTCTTTGTACCATATCAAGGTGGGCCTGAGTGGTTGCTATCTCCCCTCTCTCCACTAGAGGGCTTCCTGATTGAAGGCCACTGCTAGAGCTGGGCAACTAACTCATATTTTTGATTCACTGATAATTTCAAAAAATTGGAAAGAAATTGTCTTTGTCTTAGGTTGAACTGATTCCCTCCTCCCCCTATTTATTCTTTGGGCAGTTTAAAAGTTGGGGGAGGACATTTAAGTCAAATGAAATATTCTGTTTCTAATTTGACTATTTTGAAATGTTTTGATTGTTTATTTTTTAAAATAAAACAAAAACAGCCGGGTCATTTCAAGTTGCAATGTTTCTTTTGAAAATGGGTTTTTTTAAAAAAAATATTGGTGTTTGTTTTTGTTTCAATCCAAACAACTTGATGAAATTGCCGTGAATTCACTGAGTGGTTTGGTGTTCCTGAATCTGCATTTTCCCGAACAAAAAACAGATGCACAAAACATTATCCAGCCCCAGCCACTGCCTTCGCCAATCCATAAGGGTCGCTAATGGTGTAGGAAGCAGCCTCACCATGCTCATGCTCTCTTATTTGATACCTTGTGACAGACGGTCCTGTGAAACGGCTTTCCCTTCGGAAGACTCTATAATAAGTGAATGGGAGGCAGAAGGGTAATGAGGGAGACAGTTAAAATGAGGAGTTTGAATTATCTTTATTTCAATAGTGCCTAGAGCCCTCTACCCACATCAGAACATGTGGTAGATAGTCCTGGAACAGCCTTTCAGCACTGCTGCTTTAAAGCAGGCAATACTACAACAGGTAGACAGTTTATGTGCTGAGACCACTGCCTGTCGTGCTGCTGGATTGTCTCCATGTTTCTTCATGCTCACTTGTCTGTTGTCTCCACCTATGCTCTCTAACCTTCTAATCTAATTGTAAACTCTCTCATAGACTTTTTTCATAGTTACCAAGGCCAGAAGGGACCACTGTGATCTAGTCTGACCTCCTGCATAACACTCCGATAATTCCTAGAACATCTCTTTTTGGGTCAGGGGTCATCTTTTGTTCTGTTTGTACAGCACCTAGCACAATGGGTCCTAGTTTACAACTGGGACTGCTAAGCACTACCTCAATACAGATGATTAGAGTTAGTAAGGCCCTGCTCCTAGTGCTATATTTGAGAAGTGGGAAGGAGGTGTAGAGGCTGCTTGTGTCGTGGAGAGACTGATGCTTTGGGGAGTCAATGAAACATAGCTGGCAGCACCTCTGAAGAAACGAGATGAGGTGGAGGAATCAGCTCCCCATAAAAAAAAGTCTGTAAACCATCAACATTCAGTCTTATGGTCCAACAGAAGGTGAAAGTGGGACCCTGGAGAGCATCTGAGATGTAGAAGATTCTGTGGGGTGCTCAGAGATCATGGGGGTGAGCATGAGATAAATAAGGGCTTAGGACATCTCCTTGTAAGACTGGTTTCTGAAGAACCCCAGATTCCAAGGGAACTAGCAAGGATCGGCCCAAGTGAACAAACAACACAAGGATCTTTTGTGTAACTCCATGTAGGGTGACTAGACAGCAAATGTGAAAAATCAGGACGGGGGTCAGGAGTAATAGGAGCCTATATAAGAAAAAGACCCAAAAATTGAGACTGTCTCTATAAAATTGGGACAGCTAGTCACTCTACTCTCTGGAACCAAACTCTATTGGATTTGGTCACTCCTCCTGTAAACCAGTTTTGTACGGGCCACTGGCCAGACAGATGGTCATACTACACAACCACCCAGTCTTGGCATGTTTATTGTCTCACACTGAGAACTAGTCTCTATAGAGGATCTATGTATTCTACCTTTGCCTTATTCACATAGTTTGTGAACTAATATCATTATTTCCCTGATGGAGAAATTGGAGTAAATGGCCTGTTTTTTCAAAGGTGTCTTTGAAAATCAAGCCAATAGTAACTTGCCCAAGAGCATAATGAGTCAGTGGGAGTCATGTACAGAACCCAGGAGTGCTGACTCCGAGTCTTCTGCTCTAACCTCTAAACATGCTCCTTCTGTTCATCATTGGAGATGGTCTCCAAGCATGAAAAGATTGTTTGATTATACCTGTTTCCTTTGCTCTATTTCTATATGCTCAATCTGTTTTGGTTACCCACAGCTTTTTCCTGTTATATAAATTCTCATGGAGTTGTGACATGTTTACCTCATACGTTTCCCATTAGTTATCTGGTTTCCATTATGGCCATACATCTGCTTTGTAATGGTCAAACTGTTGGGTGTATAATCTTAGTGGGAAGCTATTCAAAAGACTTTTCCTGCCCCAAAGGAGTATGTGAAAGAATAGCTCTGTTTAGAGGACAGACCATTGCCATGTGATTGTTATTTGTATATATGACATGTTTATTAACACAACCTCTTCTTAGTCATGGTTTTGGCTTGTCTAATGTGATTTTTTTTGGGGTGGATACCAGAGCTGCTGCTGAAGGATGGTTCTGGTTCTTTGGTTTAATATAGCAGGAGCAACCAATCTAATTTAGGTTGAAATGCAACTTCGTTTAGAAACTTCTTTTACAATTACTCATATCTTTCTCAAGCAAGTTATTCTGAGGTTGAAATTTTCCATAGTCTATGATGAGAGGCAAATTTTACTGAAAATTTTCAGCTATTTTAGAGATCTCTGGGCCAGATGGTCAGCTGATATAAATTGGTCTAGATCCATGACATTAAAAGGAAGTACCCTGATTTACACCACCTGAGGGTCTGGCATTCTGTGTATAATGCACATAAATCTCTCCTGTGTGTTTCCATTGGAAGGACTGTGTATACAGAACTCAACAATAGCTGATCTGATTTTTGTTCAAACCTGGCCTGGATCTCTTTGAGATTTAAGAAACAAGCTAGTTGGAAGATAACTTCAAAATTTAATTAAAGAAGTTCTGAGCACTGAGAGATTTTTCATGCATTCACAACAAGATTTTCTGTGGTGTTTCTTTGCTTGATCTATGGCTTTGAATTCTGGAGTGGCAAACACACAATGGAATGTTATGATTGACTTCATACACCCTGGCATCTGCTGGGAGAGCAATACAGCAGAGCACAGACTATCCAGGAAGTTTTTGGAGAGTGTTGGGGACAACTTCCTGGTGCAAGTGCTGGAGGAACCAACTAAGAGGGAAGAAACAGGGAAGAATTGGTAGTGGAAGTGGGTGACAACCTGGGCAGTAGTGATCATGAGATGGTCAAGTATAGGATCTTGACAAAAGGAAGAAAGGAGAGACGCAGAATATGGACCCTGGACTTCAGAAAAGCAGACTTTGACTCCCTCAGGGAACTGATGGGCAGGATCCCCTGGAAGGCTACTTTGAGGAAGAGCTGGCTGTATTTTAAAGAAGCGTCATTGAGGGCATAGAAACAAACCATCCCAATGTGCAGAAAGAATAGCAAATATGGCAGGCAAGCTTGGCTTAACAGAGAAATCTTCGGTGAGCTTAAACACGAAAAGGAAGCTTAGAAGAAGTGGAAACTTGAACAGATTACTAGGGAGGAGTATAAAAATATTGCTCAAGCATGCAGGTGTGTAATCAGGAAGGCCAAAGCACCACTGGAGTTGCAGCTAGCATGAGATGTGAAGGGAAACAAGAAGGGTTTCTATGAGTATGTTAGCAACAAGAAGGTGGTCTTGGAAAGTGTGGGACCCTTACTGAATGGGGGGGGCAACCTAGTGACAGATGATGTGGAAAAAGCTGAAGTACTCAATGTTTTTTTTGCCTTAGTCTTCACAGACCAACTCCCAGAATGCTGCACTGGGCAACACAGTATGGGGAGGGGCGAAAGAACTGGTTAAGGACTATTTAGAGAAGCTGGACATGCACAAGTCCGTGGAGCCGGATGCAATACATCCGAAGGTGGTGAGGGAGTTGGCTGATGTGATTTCAGA